>PVHX01006875.1:0-96474 GCA_004024805.1 Geosciurus inauris
TGACGACGTGACTCAGTAGGCAGAATAATGACTCCCAAAGATACCTGCATCTGGGACTACGTCGCTTTACTTGGCAAATGATCCTTTGCCTTAAAATGGACAGATTCTCCAGACGGCATCAGTCAATCACCTGGGTCCATTAATGTAGGAGAATCTGACCAGGCCATAGAGAATCTGGAAGCTGACAGGGTGACCAGGATCAAGTGACCTATGGCAGGTCCTGGGAGGTAGGAGACCCAGTGGAAGGTCAGCAGAGAGGGCTCCTGGAGGTCAGAGTGGCCCCCAGTCACCAAGCAGATGGAGACCTCAGTCCTGCAACTCTGTGGGCCCCGATTCTGCCCACATCCTCGCTAGCCGGTCCACACCCACACTGCTGGCCTGTTGCTGGGCAGTGGGATTTGTTGCCATGAAGAGACACATTACTCGTCTCAGCCGGAGAAGTCCTCCAGGGCACAGCTTCAGAGAAGCCACAACATCCAGTCCAGATTAGTACCACGGGAGGATTTTCATGACATTTCCTTGAAGATTTTGCTTCTCTCAGTGGTGAGTGGTAATAGTTTTTGATTCATGGTAGTGAATCAGTTTTCATCTTTTTTTGGGGGGTGCATTTATTTTGGTAAAGAAAACTAAATTGTGTTTAAAGGACATACTGGTGAATAATAATTACTTGCATTGATATTTAAATATCGAACATTTGGAAGGCACAACTTCCCACCCCCGACCAGGAGGGTGGCTTCCAGGGCACGCAAGGAAGGAGCCAGGGAAGGGCCTTTCTTTCCTTGCTGCCTTGACTGTGCTGAAAGCTTGGCTTTGGTGATCAAATGGACCCGGTTTCCTCTGCTAGATCCTAGCCGTGTGGCTTTAAGCTATTTCTCTCTGATACAATATTTCTTAAACCCCAAATGTGTGCAGCCTCCTTCCAAAACACTTCACAAGTACTAAACAATTTGCTCTTCCTCACAAACCCTGTGGCGTGGGCATGCTTATTCTCCCCCATTTTGTGATGAAAAGACAGAGGCACAGAGAGGTTCTTCAACTTAACTAAAGTCACACAGCAATTCCAGGACTGAATGCAAGGCAGCGTGGATCCAGTCTACATTTTGCAATGTTTCCCCATTGTTTTCAGGCTCCAAAGGTAATCCTCTGACTCAGGTTGCACAGATGTGCTTCCCCTGGGGGAAAGCTGGGATCTAGAGCCAGCGCCACCTGCAGCTGGTGTTTTCCTCCATCCCTTCCTTTGTCCTGCCCTCCCTCGTTTCTTCCTCCTTCTTCTCTCCCTCCTTCTGTTCTTCTGTTTATTTGCAAGCGCTTATTTATTCCCTAGTGCATGCTAGACATTATGCACATGTTATGCTCCTGCTGTATACCTCCTGTGCTCCTCGGCCATTGGCATGCTCTTAGTAGCCCCTCTCACTCGGCCCCTCTGCTCAGGAGGCCTGTCCTTCCAGGACCTCAAACAAACAGGCCCCAAGAGCACAGCTGGTTCCCTCAGTCTTCTGCGACCCTGTCAGAAAGCCGTGGCCCTCTCTGAGCCGCAATATCTGCCTAGGCCGTGGCAGGAACATGTGCCGCTTCAAGATGGGCTTGCTGAGACCCACCTGGTCCCAACACCTGCCAGAGCCCCGGGGGTCTTCAGCTTAAAGGGCAGGCCCCAGCCAGGGTGGCTTCTGGGCTACATGCTGGCTTCGAAGAAATCCAACAGGCCAGCTGCTGAAGAGGGTGCTGCCGGGGCGGGATCAGAGCCCCGCAGGGGCGGGGAGAAGCAGTCCCTGCGCAGGTTGTGCTGATGACCCTGGGAGGGCTCAGCTCTGGGGCTGACCAACAGGCAGTGGCTGCAGCTGGAGATGGTCCACAGACGATCAGGGTCTGCAGGGCCCAGCTGGGAGGTCGGCCACGGGGTGGTCCTGCCAGGACCCAGTTGCGTCTCCCCATACCAGGTGGGTCGCTGGCCTGAGGTTCCCAGCCCTGCCCTCAAAAGAAAGCCCATCCCTGCGCAGCCTGGAGGGCGGGCACTGCGGCTAGGGCGGGGCTGGCGGCTTCTTCCACTTCCAGCCTCTGTTTTCCTCCCTGTAAAATGGGGATGCGCGGAGCGCCCTCCTGCCTCCTCCAAGCCCTGCGTTGGCGCCCCCTGCCTGCCCTTCTCCTCCCTGACCCGCCTGGGGTCTGCAGCTCCTGCTACGCTCGTCTGGGCTCCACCTGGCACCTTTTCCTTCCTGATGGTTTCCCAGCTAAATTCTAACCTGTGTTCAGCCGCCCAGGTGAGCCACAGTTGGACCAACTGGAAGAACCACACAGCACAGAGACACAGCTGATTGCAGGACTCAGGAATGATATAAGAAGTAGTGACGTCTTAGGACTGTTTGTTATGCAGTGATAGCTAGCTGATACAGCCACCACTGCTTTGTTATTACTAATTGCTTCCAGTGTGTCAGAAAACCCTATTAAACATCCTCATGATAAACATCCCATCCTTAGGTCCTCACCTGAGTTAGAGGACTAGTACCATTCTAAAGATGGAGAAAATGAGACTCAGAGGGCTTGTCCCTTCTCCAACCCAGAAATTGGCTCAGTATGTTTCCTATACATCTTACCCTTCCTTTTCTACCCTCTAACTGTGTGGTCTTGGGCAAGCTTCTTTTATTCTCTGTTTCCTAATCTATAAAATAAAGCTGATGGTAATTTGATTATGGAGTTGTTAGATTAAGGCAATGTTTGTAAATTGGTAAGACCCGTGCCTGGCACATAGTAGGCACTCAATAAAATGTTATATGCTATTTCTTTTTTCTTCTTTTGTCTTGTTGCTTGGTAACCTGGACTTTTTACAGTTGTTATCCCCTCCGTAGGGGGAGACTCCTTCAGGACCGGGCCCATGTCTAGCCATCCTGCCTGCCTCACAACAGTTGTCTTGCCTAGAGTAGCTGCTTAGCAAATATACACAGAAAAGTAGTTTTTATTCACTCAGCTGGAACATGAGATGGAACTTTAGTGTCCTCAGACAAGCAAGAGGCCAAGTGGCCATTGAGAAGAATGATGAGAAATAGTTGTAGCACGGGGATTGTAGGTTACACTCAGAAAAGAACTTCCTGAAAGGGTAGGAAGCCACAGTTGATTTTGATACCACCACACATCGCCCCCTGCCCCCACATCCTGCCTCTTCCTAGAACTCTCTGAGCAAGTTTATGCACTCTCAGGCATAATATTAAGTGTGTTTGGAGAGGAGGGGGTGGTGCCGGGGACGCTGACCCCTCCATGCCCTTGCCCGCTCAGAAACCCTCCTGAAGCTTGAGGCCAAAGCAGAAAGTCCTCCTGCCCTCTCCTTTCCACTCCTTTTCTTTGCAGCTGTCTCTGCATTTCAGAGCTCGCTCCGCTGCCAGGGACTCTATTTTAGGATTTGTGGGAACAGGCGTGTTTCTGCTAATAGGAAGCTCCAGAAATCCAGCAAGCTTGTCCCCAGGGCCTCCCAGCCCACTCCAAGGGCAGGGAGATCCAAAGAGGGGGCCCCAGGGTCCAGCATCCAGCCACATGCAGACGGGGGTCAGGCCACCCTTTTCCTGCCACCCCCAGGCTGGGGGCTGACCCACTCTTCCGGGCCCCTGCCCCACATTGGGGCTGCCTGCACAGGGTGCCCCCGAGTCTGCAGACCACAGAGCTGGGATTTTATGAAAACCGACACTCAGTCCTGCCACATCCCTGATCTCTTTCCAAGTGGAGAACGAGGGCAGGTGGAAGCCAGTTCTGTCACTCAGAGGAACACATGGCTGGGATCGCAAGTTGCACACGGCATGGGCCGGAGTAGGTGGGCGTGCTGGCCGTGGGGGGCGTGGAGTGTGTACGTGCCCACTGGACGGTACCTGCAACGTGAAAAACTGCCCCCCAGGCCCGCGTGAGTGAACATCCGGGTGTTTCCATGGAGGTGTGCGTGGGTCTGTTGATTTCTGTGAATGCATCATTAGCGGCACTGGATCCGTCTGCTTCCATCATGTTCTAGAAGCCATCGTCCTCACACATTCCTTTCACTCAGTTTGCATCAGTAATATTTTGTTGTCGAAATTAGAAATCACGGAGACACAGCACAGATGTGAGATACACACATATGTGTGTGTATACAGGTGCTACAGGTCAAAGGTGCGACAAACACGTGTATTTGGTCATACGTAATGCCATGACACATATCCTAAAGGGCATGCATTCTAATTACATGGGATATGTGGATAAGAATCTAGAATTTACACAAATGTGGATGCACAAACCCACAGAGGTAACCACCTTCAATACATTGAGCATGTTTTCTAGTCCTTTCCTGTGCAAAGAGATGTCCTAAAAGGTTAGCATCATGAGAACAAGGATGGTGCCCGAATAGCGCCACTGAGGACACCATGCCAGGCACACGGGCAAATCTAACTGCTCAAAAAATGTGTGAGTGCATGACGAACGTGGATTCCATCCATATGGGTACCCAATGAATACACGTTTGAATAGATTTCAGAATTTTCCAGAAGCAAATTTATCCAAGCGGGGTTATAAATTGACCAGACCCAGGGGGGGACATAAAACGCATACGACTTGATACATTTTTTTTTTTTACTATGTATATTATAAACCTTGCCTTAGCTCTAGACAAGTGCCCCACCTCGGGAGCTCACCAGTAGTGGCTCTATCAGATTTCATTTTGTGGGTGAAGCGGAGATCATTTAACCCGTTGGCTGCTGAGATCACTTACGTCCATTGTTAACGATCACGCACGCTTCCTGTGTGAATGAAGGAGAGTCAGTGTCCTCTGCAAAGCGTGGTCCCTCCACATCGTGCCTTCAGCCCCATCCACGCAGGAAGGACAGACAGCAGGACTCCAGGAGTGGCGTCCTGCCTCCTGCTGTCCGTCAAAGGCCAACTAAGAAGCTAATAGCCCTAATGTGTGAACATTGATTTCTGGGGTGATGGAAAAGCCGGGATGATTTACATTCAATTTCCCATCGATGATCCATCATTGATCTCCATGGGCACTAAAATATTTACTAGGGACAGCAAGACTGGAAGGCCCTTGGCCAGGACGAGTGAAAAAGTGAGGGAGAGATTCAGGAAGGGGCTCGGTACCCCTGGCCTGAGGACTTTCTGGACCCAGGAATGCAGACTGGACTGGAGGCCCGAGAGGGTGAGGCCAGCAGGGAGCCTAAGGGTTTCTCCTGGTCCTTAGGGAATGGCAACCAAGGGGCTCCTCCTCAGAGCAGCTTTCCAGGATCAGGCCCCTGAAGCAGCCCGTCCCTCTGGGTCCGATGATACTGCTGTCCCTTCCTTTTTGAGTTTATTCAGGCATTATCTACATACTCGAAATGCCCAATTTTATGTGTACCACTGAATGGACATTGGAACTGGTTCCCAGTCACATAACCAGAGCCACAAGTGAAACCTGGATGAGCGCCCTCCCTCTCGCAATGTCCCCGACCCCAGTATGCCCAGCCCCAGGCAGCTGCCCATCTACTTTTGGCCCACATAGTTTTGTTGTTTCTGGAATTTCACAGAAGTGGAGTCATTATCCAGTCTTTCCTGGTGGGCTCTTCCCTCTTCGCAGGCTGTTTCTGAGACTCAGCCATGTGGGGCCGGCTGGGGGCTCGGGGTTCACCCCTGCTTGTGCTGAGTGGTCCTTCACCATCTGACGCTGCAGGCTGCTTCCCTGATGGCCAGTGGGTGGATAGACAGGCGACGCCTCCTGTTCAGATCCACACTGCTCACCAGCGAAGGGGCTGGTGGACCTGGCTCTGTCGGAACCCAGAGCCTGGGCGTGATGGGGTCAGGGGGCTTGTGGGCTCCCGCCTGCCGGGGTCATGAGCAGGATGGACAGAGACCTTTGCTCCAGTTGCTTCCCCTGTGCCGCGATGGGCGAGCATGTATGGAAGAGGTCAGGCCCAGCAGGCAGGTCCTATGGCCCCATGAAGCGGGCCAGGCCCCAAGGGACACAAGGTTCTCCCAGGTCACATATCTGTGAGCAGCAGAAGCAGAATCAGAACCCTGGCCTCGCCTGCATTCTGCACAACCTACTCTCTACCCTGCACCCAGGCTTCCAGCAAATGGAAGGCCCCTGCCCTGCTCCTGGGTCTATCCGTCTTGGCCACTGTAGGCAAGCTGAGTCAGCGCCCCAGAGTTCATTACAGACGGACAGGCCTGTCGGCATCCAGGGAAATGGCAAATGGAGTCCCATGGGCCAGCCTCAGTTTCCTGTCCTGGGATCAGCACAGCCACCCACACAGGAAGGGTCCATTCACCAAGTGGAAGGCCAGCTGTCAGCTGGGCCAAGGTTGGGGACTTGTAGATTGCTGACTTGCTATTTCCAATTCATGAACAGCTCTGGGACCTGAGGCCAGGCTTCCTGGACACCCCAATGTTGGACCTTCTGGCTCCTCTGCCTCAACAGGCTTTGGAAAACACACACACACACACACACACACATACCACACACATACCCCTCACCTGTGCAAAATCCCTCTCGGCTCCATTCTCCATTACACAGCATACAGGAGCACATCCAAGGAGCCACCCCCACCACCCCCACTCACGCATGGTGTTATGGTTTGCCTCTGGAATGTTCCCAAAGACTCAGGTGTGGAAGGCTTGGTCCCCAATGCAGCAACGTTCAGAGGTGGGGCTTTGGAAAAGTGATTGGATCGCGAGGGCTCTGACCTTGTTGATGGATGGGTCCATTGATGGGTTCCCAGCTGGACAGACTATTAGGAGGTGAGGCCCCACTGGAGACTGGGCCTCTGCAGGGTGTTTCTCGGCCCCAGCGCCTTGCCCTTTCTCTGCTTCCTGGCTGCTATGAGGCCAGCAGCTTCCTCTGCATGCTCTTCCGCCACGATGTTCTGCCTCAGCTCAGCCCCAAAGCAAAGGAGCCATTCAACCATGGAGCCCAAATAAATTTTTGCTCAGGTAGTTTGTCCCAGCGACAGAAAGCTAACACACTGTACTTGGGTGTGTTCATACACATGCTCCTGCACAACACGGCTTGAAACTACCTCCTCCAATACCACCTCTGACTCCTCCTCACGGTCCCCCTCCCCACAGTGTGGAGCATGGCAGAAAACACACATAAAGGTAGCTCGTGCACCCACACATGTATTCCAACAAACATCTCCAGACATTTATGCAATCACACAAATGCACAACTATACAAAGCTACACGTGTGTTCTCCACATGCACACACATACATGCGCCTGTGTCTCCATGCATGAAACCCTCCCCCACATCCACACTTGCAGAGCTAGACATGCTTGCACAGATATAACACATACATGTAGCCACACCCTCAGACATATATGCTTTTCACACCTCTATAGATACCCACACATGTCGTCTGCATGCATGGTCTCTGCGTGCAAATATTTCTGCCAACATGGATGCCTGCACACCTGTGTGCACATACATACACACATCCTAGCACATCCCCCATGCAAACACGGACAGCAGTTATGTGATGCCCTCTGACTCTCTCCTCGTTCATGAATTCCGGGTTTGCCCAATCTGGAACTTTCTGGACCTAATTATCCCCTGATATACATAGTGCCTGCTGAAACCTTCATTTCCTGCTTGGAATACCTGAGCAAAATGTCCCATCGTGACACTTCATTTTGTTGAAGACACCTGATACTCTTTGGAGACCCGTGGGGGGGCCCTGGTGTATCCGCTGGAGATCCTGGGGACCCAGTGGAGCTTTGAGGTTGCCCACGTCCATTCAGCAGCCTCCGAGGAGATGGATAAATGTTTTATTTATTTGCAGCCAAGATCACACCTCCTGTAGGAGATTTTTCCCCCTGTTGGAAATTCTCTTTCTGTCCTTATGCTGAATGTTATTTATACCTTTGTCGGAAAGGCAAGCTCCTTTGCCTTGGTTTAGAGTTTTCTGTAGGTTCCGAGCTCCCAGAGGGCAGAAAACCTGTCTCAATTGCTTTCTTTCCCCCACAGCTGGGCTGTTGATACACAGGCCTTGTAGGTGTTCAATAAAATGAAATTGGAATAATTATTGTTTTGATGCTGCTAAAATGAGCCCGGATTGTTGACCAGATGGCCATCAGCACGTGAGCAGCAGGGTAGACCATGAGCTCCCGCCAGGAAGCTGGACCATGCTGCCTTTCGTGGGCTCAGGAGACCGCTGACAACCGGGGCCCCATCATTTTATAACCAGCGAGGGAGGTAGGAACCGTGCTCTTGCTCGGCATCAACTTGTACTTCCTTAATGACATAGACATTTTATTTTATACTCATTGGAAGAGCTATTTTGGATTTATTGGGGCCTCGATTTGTAGCACATATCATTCTGGTGCATACCGAAAACGGAAAACGGAAGTGAACTTCATTGATGAAAAATGGCTTGAAATTTCTCCAATCCTGAGTCTGAGTCTTCAACGATGCTCTTTCAAAAGTTTAGAGGCGGTCAAGGTCCATATTCTTCATAGGATTTGTTTTTCTTTTGTCAAAGACACAGAGGATGCAAGATACCTTGAGAAACCTGTTCCTGCTATGATTTCCAGGATTTTCTGCCAAACTTCTGACTTCTATTCTGCAAGGGCTGATGTTGGAACTTGCTGGATTTTACTAGAAGGAGCCAAAGAAAGGTGTTCAGACCATCACCAGGGCAGACCCATTTTCCTGCAAATCTTTCTCTGCACAGGACAGGGACCTGCTACTTAGGGTCCTTGACCCATCACAGGTCAAAATAGAAAATGTTCTGAAGACAAAATCAAGGAGGGGTGGAGCATCTCTGGTCCCTCCCTCTGGTCCTCTGGGCTGGTGGGCATCGTCGCCGTCCATGACTCTGAAGGCCACAGGAACAAAGCTAACATCATCTCAGGCTCTTTTGGACCAGAACCTGGCTCAGAAAAAGCACGTGGACAGGAAAAGGATGGTGGTTGGATATCTAGAACCTTCATAGCTTCAAGCCCGGGCTGGGTGATGGGACTGCACCACTGTCTTTGCGGGGGGAGGGAGGAATGCCCATTCACTGGGGCCCCGGGAGGGCCAGCTACGTTTTTATTTTCCTCCATTTATGTGACAAATACTTACTTCATTGACTATTATGACCAGATGCTGGGGACACAGAGGTGACTGAGAACCTGTGCTGTCTCCTTACCAGGGAGTAGCAGCCAGGACAGTGGGTCTCCATTCTCAGTGAACATCAGGATCACTGAGGACGAGACAGAACAGGCTCTGCCCCCAGAGAGTCTCAAGTGATTGGGCATCCGTTCAGTGGGGACCAGAGGGGAGCATTTGTCAAGGGCTCAGATGCTTCTGCAATTTCTCCAGGGTTCGAGGTCAAGGGTGAGTGGCTAGTGCAGGCAAAATGCTTTTCCAAAGTATAGTGTCACTGTTACCTGTCTGATTCATGGATGTTCATCATTCCTGCCCTATGACCTTTAGATTAAAGAAATCCTGCACCCGTAACATATTAGTGGGAATTCAGCTAAGATCACACCAATTAGCAGAGCTGGGATGGGAAGCCAGGCCTGGCCAGCTCTCTTCTCTGCCTCTCCCCTTCCCCAACGAAATACTGCAAACAAATAAAAGTCTATAGAAAAATGTAAGGGCAGAAGATCATCATTCATTCAGCAAATATTTATTAAGCACCTTCTACACGCTGGACTCCATTCGAGTCATGGCAGAAGCACAGTGATAAAAACAGCGTGCCTTCAGGGAACTCCTGTTATACCTATTTGCTTTAGTGTTTTTTTCTTCTTCTAAGACCTCATGATCATTGAATGGATAAAGAAAATGTGGTATATATATGCAATGGAATATTACTCAGCCATGAAGAAGAATAAAATTATGGCATTTGTTGGTAAATGGATGGAACTGAAGACTGTCATGCTAAGTGAAATAAGCTAGTCCCCAAAGTTCAAAGGTAGGACATTCTTTCTGATATGCGGATGCTAACATCCAATGGGGACAGGGTAGAATAGAAGTTCATTGGATTAGATGAAGGGGAATGAAGGGAAGGGAGAGAGGATGGGAAGAAAACAGACAGTAGAATGGACAGAACTTTCCTATGCCCATCTGGGAATGCACAACCCGCGTAACTCCCCATCATGTAGAGTCACAAAAATGGGAAGTTACACTCTGTGTATGGATGATCTGTCAAAATACACTCTGAATCATGTATATCTGAGAAGAACCAATAAAAAGTAAAAAGAAAAATTTAAAAAAATATATAAAAGTCCCCATCGTTACTAGTGTAAGGCAAGCATTTCCTGCCTTCCTTCCAGCTGCGACCAAACACCACCCCAGGTTTTGCCGTTATTTTCCCATGTGATATTTGTACTTTCATTTCACAATTATTCATTCGCGCCACATAGTGCTACTTTGGAGGTGTCCAACTTCATGCACGTGGGACCATGCTGTGCTTATACCCTCCGTCAACCCTGCTCCACCCCGGGCTTGTCCTTGGTCACCTGTGCCAGATCTCACCCCGTGACGCTGTGACAGGACTTCCGCATCTCTTCCCCATCTCTTTCATGTTTCCCTTAGTCTGAACAACACTGCAGTGAGTATCTTGCCTGTGTCTGCTGGGCATGTCCTTGAGGGTACCCCTGGGTCTCAGGACACGCCTGCTGCGGGTTCATCTGACCAGTCTAAGCTGCCCTTCAGAGTGGGTTGAAATCCACATACTCTGCCTGAGGGGCACAGTCTGAGGTTCGTTTCTCTTCAAGGCTTATTTACTTATTTAGTTTTTGGTTCTGAGGATTGAACTCAGGGGCACTCGACCACTGAGCCACATGCCCAGCCCTATTTTGCGTTTTATGTAGAGACAGGGTCTCACTGAGTTGCTTAGCACCTCGCCATTGCTGAGGCTGGCTTTGAACTTGCCATCCTCCTGCCTCAGCCTCCCAAAGTGCTGGGATGACAGGCGTGTGCCACCGCACCCTGCTCAGGGCTTATTTTTCAATTTCTGCCAAGCAGAGGGCCACAGAGGAAGGCGTCTCCTTTTGGTTCCGATTGGCGTGCCCTTGATCATTAGTGAGGACACACATCGTTACTTCTATTTGCTTGCTCCTTGGATTTCCTTTTCCTGCAGAATGCCTGCTCATATCTTTCTTCCATATTTAAAAACGGGTTGATTCATCATGAGGGCTGAGCCCAGGACCACCTCCCCTTGACGGGGGCAGGAGGCACAGCCCTCTGCAGGGCTGAGAAGCATCCTGTATTGACAGGCTTCTGAAACTCATCTGATTAAAGGTACCACTTACTCCCCATGCTTAGGGCTGGGGCAGGGAGCCATTCATAAAACTCATATTGAACGATTGGCTTTTGCAAAGTTTGCCTTAATGTTTTTGCCCGGTATTGATCTGTGGGGGAAACTATAAAAATTGACAGCAGAATCAACTTTGAAAGACGGCTCTCACTCAGCCAAACTAGGATCAATGCACATCGACCAGGGCAGCGAGGGAGGGAAAGAAACAGCCTCGTCTCCATTAGCAGGTCCTCACTTGACCAGCAAGACTCATCTGGGTCTTTCCTGGCTGTGCTTGGGGCCTCAGATGCAGACACAGTGGTGTTTAGGCTAAGTGCTGAGGTAGAGGCTGACCACTCAGGCAGAGACGAGGGATTCCTAAGTTATTAGTTATTGGCACCCGAGAAATTAAATTTTCCCTTAGTAGCTTCTTTTCCCCCATGTGGTGAGGAAGTCCTGGATGCAAAGGAGGGGAATATGTGTTTAGTGAGCTCTTACTATGTCTCAGGCATTTGGGTTGGTGCTTTGCAAATGCTGAGGAGACAACATAGAGTTATCTCCATCGGGAATTGCCTGAGAACTTCGGATAAGAGACTTGACCTTCCGGAATCTCATGTACTCCTGTGACGTGCAGAGCATTACGACGGTCTTACAGGACCGGTCTTATAGGACTTTTCAAGGGGTTAGCGTTGGCACCTAAAGCAGTGTATGAACCCCTGAAATGTTTGTGGTTATCTTGGTCTTAACTGCCACCCTGCAATCTGAACATAGCCATCCCCACGTTGAAGAAGTAGGGACGGAAGCTCAGAGAGGTTAAGTGATTTGTCCAAGATCACACAGCTCCTAAGTAATAGGATTTGAACTCAGGGCTTTACAACTCCTAAACCCAAGCTCTACATCATATGTCAGCAGCAAGGGAGAGGAGCAGCGTCAAAGACAGAGTCGTCTCTGTAGCATGGAGAAATTGGGGTGTCCCCTGCCACAGTTACGCCTTTGTGCTTTCCAACACTATGAACTGGGGTAGCTGGGCATTGCTAGGCCTTCTCTGCGGCGGTGGTGTGGGCCATGGTGATGTGCAGACAGAGCAGCGTGCGGGGCAGCGTGGTGTCTCAGGAGAGGCCTGGGGCTCCAGGAGATCCTCCCAGACAAAGGGACGCTTCCACCGACCCTACAATGGCTTCAAGAATTGCCCCGAGGTGCCAATGCCCTGGCACCTGCTATCAGGGTGCTGGTTCGGTCCATGGAGGGAGGAGAGAAAAGGAACCTGTCCCCGGGCGGGGACAGTAGGCAGCCAGGCTGGGCGGCCTCTACACCACCTGACCTCTGAAGACCATGGCCTTCCGCCTTGGCCTCACCTGGGGTAGTTGTTAAGAGAGCCCAGCGGCCACGCCCTTCTCCAGGCTCCCTGAGCCAGAGTCCCCAGATTATTCGGAACAACATCTGGGCATTGTTTTCATCCCAGCTGCCTACACACAGCCCCTGAGATTCAGAGAGGTTGAGTTCCAGCCCTGAGTCACACAGCCGGCCAGCGCTAGAGGCCGATACCCCCCAGCGCCTGGATACGTGTGACCACAGAGCCTGGAAGAGCATCACGTAGCTAGTGAGAAAGACGCAACAGGCTCATTAAAAATATTTCTGCGCCACTGGCCAAGCATGGGAAGGGCTATTTTGCTCTAGAAATACAGGGAGGCTTGGGGGAGGCTGAGGGGCGTGGAGGGGGGCCAGGGGGAAAACCCCACAGTTAAAAGTAGCAGTTGATTGTCTCCATCTCTCACACCAGGACATCGATGACACTCCCGGTCCTGAGACTTCGAAGCAAGCACCAAACAAGCAGCCCACCAGCCTGACTCCCTCCCCTGTGTGTTTACCTGTTCCTTTTTCTCTTGGGCCATGGGGTTTGCATTCCTTCAAACACCCTTGTTTGGGGGAAGCCATTCCAAGGCTGAGAGACAGAGAAAACACCCCCTCTGGCTGGGGGCGAGGTACTGAGGAGGGACCAGAGCTGAGGGCTCCTCTCGCCCCACCCCGTAAATAACCTCCCTGCCCCGGGCCCACAAATCACTCTGATGTGGGGAGTAGATAGTGATTGCTGCGTTTCCCCGCGGCCATAACCGGGGGTGTACGTATGTGCGTGTGCGTGTGCGTGTGTGGGTTTAATTTCATTTTTTTTCCTTCTTAGCCTTGTAGAAAGCACCTCGGGCTCCACCCTCTTTAGAGGGGACTTAGAGTCTGGACCCAGGGCTTGGGAACGGCTGCAGGTTGCAGTTTCCTCAGGCTCCAGAAGGTCGACAGCAGCCCCGGGAGGTTCCCCTAAGGTGTGGTTTGCGGGACAGTCACCCTGATGTCCTGTTATATGTCCTCATTTGCCCATGGCCACTGCCCTGGCTCTTATCTCCTCCAAGATGTCCTCAGTACCTGGTCCCTGTCACTCACTTCACATCCCTCCTCCCTCTGGCCCCTCTCCCACGCAGTCACCCCTACAGTGACCTTCCCCAGCCTTGGATCTACTCGTCATCCGATGCCATCCTTACCTGAGGCTCTGCCTGTAGTTTGGGGTCCTCCACAGGCAGCCCCACAGGGATGTGGGTGCAGGTGGCTTGCAGGAAGATGCTCCCGGGATGCCAAGCTGAGGGGCCACAAGGGCCGAGGGACAGGAAGTACTTGGTCATGGGTCACGAGCTGAAGGGAGTACTGGACAGCCCCTCCCAGGAACTTCTTTGGGGGTGAATGGACTCCCATAATCTTCGTCCATGAGTCACTGTGCTTAAGATTTGCATTCCAGGGAGACCACATCTGATTAGCTCAACTTGGGTCACTCGATGGCCTCCTGGCTTAGGGCAGGCCGGGATTGAGTAACTGTCCTGTTGAGACTGCATGCCACAGGAGTGGACAGAAATAGTTTCCAGAAGGAGAAATCAGTGCACTGACACCAGGAACAGAACAGATGCTGGGGTGGCCAAACCATGGATGTCCATCGCGGGAATATTGTCAGCTGTTGGGAACCACCATATCATTGTCTAGTTTTCTCATGCATCAGGAAGGGTTGCTGTGTACAGTGGTGCAGGTTGTGTCCTGCCCAAGGCCACCTAGCTAAGGAGGCACAGAGGCACTAAATCCCTGCCGATCTCTGCTTGCCAAATAGCTGCATCCACCCAGTGGAGAGGATGTCGCTCCTAACGTGCAGAGATGCACCAGGCACTTGAAATCAATCATCATATCTAATCCTCTCAACAGCCTTGAAAGGGAGGTATGGTCGATTAAAGATGGTCACAAATCCTTTGCCTCTCCTCCCATGGAGAACACAGGAGAGTCCTTGAGGGAGGGGACTCTGGCCAGGTGTATTAGTGAGGGGTTGAGCTGAAGCTCCTCCCCATCCGCATCTGGATTCCCGTCACCAATAGAATGCACAGGAAGTCATGTCCGGATGGACTAAGGACAGGTCAGGGGGAACCCTGCTGCCCTCCCCTGGGTTTCTGGACGCTCTGAGCTATCCTTGCAGGAAGCTCCACGGCTGCACTCTGTCCGTTAGTCACAGGGCTCAGCTTCAGAGGAAGGAACAGAGACCTCACCTCGTCATGGTAAAGTGCCCAGCAGCCTGTGACCATCTTCGATGGAACCGACTGTCCGTGGAATCCACTCGATGACTATTTATTCGTAAAGCCCCTCCACTAAGTTAGCACAAGGTGGTGTCTGGCACCCATGGAGCCAGGGTCCCTCTGGGAAGTCCCTTTCTAACTTGAATAAATGGATCCGTGGGCTGCAAAGAAAGCTGGAGGCCACCCAGTGTGCAACTTTCAACCAGATGCACGTGTCCCTTTGGGACCCCTTGCCCTGACGCGGATCTGATTGACTTCTTCCAGGCTGGTGCTCCAGCCACCGAGCAGCCAGGGACACTCAGAGACAGCAAGGGGCAGGTTTTCCTCTCTTTTGCTGTCTGCGGATGCCTGGCACAGGCGGGGGCTCGGGGACTGGTTGCTGCAGGAAGCTCCTGGGGCTGAGTCCAGTCCCCTCTCCACTCTGAGCGCCATCAGGATGGACAAAGGAGCAGGCACAGGCGGATGAGAAAGCTGGGCTTGCGTCACCGTGACTCTCAGCAGCCGGCATCCGAGCTGCGAGCTGGGGCCTGGACGCCCAGCTTACCCTGATGGGGCCACCTGACTGGCAGCCTGGAGGCTGGGTTGGGGCCGCACCAGGGACTCTGGTGGTTGCTCCAAGGCCCTCGTGAGCCACCAAGATCATCAGAGCTCTTTCAACCCGGCCACCGGGAGACAAGCAAAGCCCTGAGCTCAGCACCGTGGGATCGGTTACCCGGTCAAGTTCACAGCTCAACAGGCAGTGCAGGGCGAATGGCCCTGGCCTGGCCCTGGCCAGAGTCAGGAGCCAGGGATTAAGGATGCTATTTTGAGGAGTTCCTGAGGGCTCCGCGGGAGAGCCGGGCACAGCGAGCAGGCTTCTGGGAACCGGCCCAGCTACAGCCAGTCCATTTCTTTTCCATTTCCATTACCAGCCAGCCCACCGGTGGCCGAGATTTATTTTTTCTCAAATTGTGTTCTGCAGAATGCTAGTTTTTGAGCACGCTTGATAAGTAGCCCGGGGTGGTGAAGGTGGGATAGAGAAACTTTCCATCAGCACAGAGCGGCCACGCTCGGGAAATTCTGGGTTCAGTTTTCTTCAACAGATTCCTCTGCCCTCCAACTTTCCAGGGCCTCGACTGCTAAGGCACCCTGTCATCTCCGAAAGCGGTTTTGATTATTCCTCGTTCCCAGCTGGGTTGGGCCATGGATCCTCCTTTCGTAGAGAAAAGGAATTACATTTTTGACAAAGAAGCTTTGAGAAATGTCCTTGAATTAGCAACTGAGAACAACTCTTTGAGGTGATTGGCGTATGGCTCAACCAGGCAGCTCATTAAAAAAGTGTATTCCCACCGCAGATATTAAAATCGGCTCGGTCCTGAGTGAGACTTAGAGATAGTCATTGAATGGGCATTTCCGGTGATTTGCATGTGAGGGATCCATGACACTCACTTTGAGAAGCACTGTTTTCGAGCTGGTTGGAGCTGAAAGGCACATGAGTTTTTATAGACGGAAAACTGAGGCACCAAAAAGTGATTTGTCACAAGCTTGTCAAGTCAGGGACTAGCTGGAACTTCCGGCTCAGAAAAAACTTCCCTATCTCTAGTGACACCTGCAGTGTGCTTCAGATGCTTCTGAGAGGTCTATAAACATGTGCGTGTTCAGTGCTCAGGGGATGCTACTTAACTTATGGACGGGTAAGTGATCCAGTGATAGGAAGTGAGTGAAAGTAAAGTCTGCTCCTTCTTCTAATCACTCATATCTCTTTTGATGCAACCCAAGAGCACTGTTTGCTTAATAAGCTCCACTTTACAAGGAAGAAAACGGAAGTCCACTTGTTCAGGGGGCACAGCAAGTCAACAGTAGGAGTCATAATTGTAAATCAGATTTTTCTAATTCTGATTACAGATTGTTATTCTACGGCCAACTTCAGGCTCTAGAGTTATATGTGGTTTGTTTCTTGGCTTGCATTCTTGCTGTGTGACTTTGAGCAGGTCACAAAACCTCTCTGAGCCTCATTTGTAGGATGAAGATAATAACTCACTTCAGTGCTTTGCTGAAAGGATTAAGTGAGATAAAGTGTGTATGGACACCCTTGGCAAGGTGCCCAGCATGTGGTAGGCACCTTATAAATATTAACTACTATGAATCATAATGTTGATCGCCATGAGTCGTATCTCAAGGAGAGCAGTGGATTCTTTTTTGCTGGATAATATAATAGTCGTAAGCTGGTAGGGTCTGGCACTCCTGACGCGTCCTGCTGAGTATGTGTCCTAGAGTCCTGGAAACCAGGGTTGGGATGAGCTCTGGGGTTGCCTAGTGTAACGTCCAGCCCCCAGGACAGCCCCATGAGAAGGCCCAGCAGCCCGTCCGCTCTCCATCACCACCTCACTGACCGCACTCAGAAAACCCAGTCCCTTTCCAGACGGACCCTGGTGATTCTAGCAAGACACCTGCCCAAGTGTGGCCACCATGCCACTGCTTTCCGAAGACGCTCCGAAGAGAAGAAATCTGTATGCGAACAAGCTGGAGTAGGACTTGCCCCCTGAGGGATATTGAAATGTCCCCTTTCTGGTCAAAGGCTCTGAGAAGTCCTGCAGCCGAACACAATGGACTCATGGCTGTCCCAGCTCACCTGAAGGAAAGCACCCTACAGGCAGCTGAAAAAGGTGTTTTATTTTTTATTTTATTCTGTGAAACCACCTTGGGAACTCCGGTGTTAGAAAATCTTCATGTCTAGTAAATCCTGATTTTTTTTTTTTTTGCAACTGTGCCCTCCTGGCATTATGGGGCTACTGGTGTCCCTTTGGGAAGCACTCACCCCCTCCCACCCTGGTCCTTGCTGGTGTGCTGGGGTCTGGCCACCCTGACTTCTCACAGCGGACGTCTGTTCTGATTGACAGACAGCTGTTCCTTTTCAGGGCCACCTTCTGGGGAGTCCACCTTCTACTTCTCTGTGAGACCCTCGGCTCAGCTCAGACCCGGTCACCTCCCTCCACATCCTTGACTGGTTTCTCTCCCCAGTTCTCTGTGCTCCTGTCCTCAGAACAATTTGTCAGAGAAGAGAGGTCCGGGACAAGTCACGAGCTCCAGGACAGTGGTAGGTGTTCAAAACCTGCCATGAGACCTTGAGCTCCAAGCAGCCCAACGTGTGAGTCCACCCAGAGAAGTTCTGGAGCCTTCCCTGGGCGGGTGGAGGGAGGTAAAAAGTGCACCTGCAGGATTCTTTCGGGCTCTGCTCAGAAGTGGGGACAAGGGATGGGGTTTCTGGTTTCAACGGCAGAGATCCTTCTCAGAGCTGCAGCCTCTTGTAGGAAAACGGGAGGCTTTGCCCTCCTGCAAAGCAGGGCCATAAATCACAGGCCCACACTCGTGAGGCTGGGATTACGGTGGTGCAGCCGGACGTGTTCGAGTGTGTCTCTTGGTCTCCATCATGCCTAAGGCGGGTCCCCTAGGGCCTCACCCGCAGCATCATGTTAAATATTTAGAGCAGGAAACCGCCTCGGCCTGCTGACCAGGAAAGCGAACTCAGCAACGGTGCCTGGCTCAAGGGGGGCTCGCATCTCCCTCTCCACCTGTCCACCAAGAAGGCACCCTGATGGACACCCAGGCATCACCTCTTTCTCTTCCTGGGAAAGGAGGCAAGCTTGGGGCCCCAGTGGGCAAGGGCTTGGCTGGGAAATGTTTCTCCCTGATCCAAGGCTGATTGATAAGGTACAGTTTTAATGGTTGTTTTCTTTGGGAGCAACGTGGTTCCATAGTTATGTGGCTCCGGAAAGAAAGAAAAATATGGTAGAAGGAAGATGTCTGCCAAACCATCTGCCTGAGCACTGTGCATGTCCTGGAGGCTGTCCCAGGGAGCACTGCTCATGTTATTCTCCTGTGCTGAATTTTCTATGGCTCTCTACTACCTGGGTAAGAAAGGTCAAGTTGTCAAGTAGGCCACAGAAGACCCTTTAGAACTTGGCTCAAGACTATTTTTTTTTTTAAAAAGATATTTGACCATCCTTTCTTCCATCCAAGGCTCTGAGCTCATTCTCTTTTAATATGTATTTTTAACGTATTGTATCTACTTTAGACTTGCTGCTCTTTGAGCCTACATATTTCCTTCATATCCTAGGAAGGATCAGCCCACTTATTATTCTTTTAAAATATTTCAATAGTGAATAACACCAAACAGCAGAAAAGATATATTGACTCACATAACTGAGGAGTCAAATTACAAATGGGCTTCAGGTAAGACTTGATCCAGCAGTCCAAACAATGTCTTAGAGGGCCCAGTTTCCTCTGTCTCTCCAATCTTCTGCTGAATCAGACACCACAGGGCAACAGCTTGGGGATTCTGAAATCTCTTATAATGGAAGCAGAGTGCCTCCAAGGGTCTAGACCTCACATACTCCACATTTATCATTCAGGAGAAAGGAGACTTTTTAGGTTGCTCCTGTGCAAGTCCTGGGATTCACTCTTTCAATAGTCCAAAGGAGATCTTGTGCCCAAGATCTGCACCAGTGGCCGGAAGCAGAAGGGACATCATGTTCCTTTGTTTGTGTACATGTTATTCCCTCTGCTTGGAGTATTTCTCCTTGAAAATCTGCTCAAGCTCAGCCTCTAGGCCAAATGTCCTGTAACTCTACTTAGCGCTTTGACTCAGTCTGGGCACTGGCCTGAGTACGCTGAGCAGGGCTCTGAGTCATAGGTCGACACAAACCGACTTCCTGAACATGTTGAATAAATGAAATAAATGCTGGGAACGGTCAGCCTGGAAACGCCAGCTAAGCGCGGTACAGGACATGAGGCCCAAGAGCCAACGCAGGGCTGGAATTCCGATGCTTTCGTGTTTGGCTGCAAAACCAACCCAGACTCCCCAGTTTACTCATCTGTATATATTTGGAGAACTCTCAAATACTCGTTTCCTTTGATGCTGGCTGCGATTTCTCAAAGCATTGGGCCCTTCCTTGGGGCTGGAGGGAGCTTAGACAGGGTTCACATGGAAGGTCCCCAGCATTGCATTAGGCCCCTTTATCAGACGTCACTGAATGGCTGAGTCCAGCCAATGGCCGAAAATCAGCTAATCGCCAAACCAACTGCGATCGGTCACCTTCTGGATTCAGAATTCCTTTTCCCTACCAGCTGTCAATGCGTAGCTTTTTTAGCAGGGGGAGTTATATTTTCCAATCTAGGAAAATGTCCCCTTATCCAGTGAAAAAAGAAACCTGGATTGGCACTTCCACAAACATTTTTGTATCACGGAGTGTGTAACCACAGGGACCCAACAATACGTTGAGAGAGGAGCCTTTGCAATCGGCATGTAAATTCTCCCACAAACGTGGGGGAGATCGAAGGGAAGAACTCCCAGGAAAAAATTTCATTAGCTTTCTTCCTAACCTGGCCTTGAACGGTACAACGGTAGAATGTAATTTGGCTAATGGAGTTAGCGCTCTTCATTAAATTATCTAGGCATTAAAAAGATCTCTGAAACAATGAAAATATTCCAGAGGGTTAATTACTTTCATCATTATTTGGACATTCTGACTCTGTTACCCAGAACCCCGTAGACTCTGTCTGGTAGGAATGAGTGAGGTGAGGTGGTATTCTTTTATTGTCACGGAGGCAGTGAAGTGGCCTTCTACACATTCCTGGACCTCTGAGCTTGTAAGGCTCTTAGGACAACACCTCACTTCTGCTTTCAAGGTGGTCTGTGGCACTGACCCCTCTATCTCATTAGCTCTTATGTGGCTGGTGAGTGGAGGGACCCACACTACAGCTCAAGTTGACCAAACGTGGGGGTCCCCATCGACATGGTGGACGTCTTCAGGAAGGAAGACTCTGAAGCTTGAGGAGGGAGATCTTTCTGGAAGTTAGTCGTCTCTCTGTGGAATGCCTGTGTGCCAGGGTAGGAGCTGGCCTTGGGCGAGTAGTGCTAAAGCAGAGATCTGCCTTGGGGTCCCTGTTCCAGGAGTGAAGGTCACTTAGCTTTCTTTATCCTGAGATCCCATAACTGGGGAAATGTTTTTTGGTCACTTGGGGGAGGATAGGCATCAGAGATTAGGAGCTGAGTAGGAGATGGCAGTCCTTTGGGGACTCATGGGCACTATTTTGGGATCGTATAGTTGTCTTATTTGGTCATTTTATACAGGATTTACTGACCTTTACTCCCCCTCATGCCAGACCTTGTGTGAGGCCCTGATTGGTGTCTAGCACTGACAACTGACCCGATCTGAATTAAAAAACAAAACAGTAAGCCAACAAATAAAACATTGGCAAATGCTGGAAGAGCTAGAAAGAAACCAGATCTCAGCGATGGAGAACAGCAGGGTGTGTGGGGCAACCTACTTGGGATAGGTGGTCAGGAAAGGACA
This sequence comes from Geosciurus inauris, assembly GCA_004024805.1. Classification (NCBI taxonomy): domain Eukaryota; kingdom Metazoa; phylum Chordata; class Mammalia; order Rodentia; family Sciuridae; genus Geosciurus; species Geosciurus inauris. The sequence goes on from PVHX01006875.1 coordinate 21,142, forward strand.
GTCCCAGCAAGCCGCATTTCAAGAGAAAGAGCAGCAGAGCACCGTGGCACATGCCTGTCATCCTAGCAGCTCTGGAGGCTGAGGCAGGAGGATCACGAGTTCAAAGCCAGCCTCAGCAACTGAGCGAGGCCCTCAGCAACTCAGAGAAACCCTATTTCTAACTAAAATACAAAAAAAAGGGCTAAGGATGTGGCTCCAAGGTTCATCACCCCTGGGTTCAATCCCTGGGACCAAAAATAAGTAAATAAATAGAAGGGGCCTGACCCATGAGGATGCGGAGGTGGAGCCCACCTGGGCGGCCCGGGTGTAGGAAGCTTGAGCAAAGAGTGGGATGCAGGAAGAGGATGCTCAAGCAGCTGAGCAAGGTCCTAGAAGGTTGGTGTTGGGAGACAAGGATGCTGGTGTGAAATGAGGAAGAAATTGAACCCGTTGACGCTGACGGCAGGGGGAGACAGTAGAGTATTTTGGAAGAGGAGGGTAACACTACCTGATTTAGATTTCTAGGATAAACCTCCAGCTGCAGGGAGAGAGTAGATTAGAGGAAGCTAAGAGAAGCAAGAAGGCCAAGAGGCTGTCACCCAGAGGGCACATGGTGGTGGAGGGGGGTTGGAGGAGAGCCAGGGTGGCAGGAAGGTGGACATGTGGGCAGAGGGGAATGTTTCAGTATTGGAGGTGAAACGAAGAGGACGCCCTAATGAGGTGCGGGGACCTGGAGCAGATCATGGGGGGAGGAGTAAGCAACAGAATGTGTCTGTCAAGACAGGAAGCCTGGCCGATGAATCTGGTGACCTGCGATTGCCATTCTTTTTGACTTGATTGCCAACATATTGGCCCAGAGAATGTGGTAAGCACAGATAATTATGTTTGGAGCAGCTGATCTAGTGGGTCAGGAGCATACCAAGCCCCCCAAAACAGCCCAGAGCTCCCAAAGGGGGTCCAGAGCCATTCCCGTGGACGAAGCAACTTAACACACACCCGCTCCTGAAACGTCAGGACTCTGTCAGTGACCAATGGTGAACCGCAGGCTGGATCCCGACCAATCCCAGGCTCCCGCAAAAGCCAACAATTAAAAGGAGGATCCTCAGCGGATGACCAGCCACTCTGGAGACCCTCTTCTCCCCCCAGGGGGTTGTCTAACAGCTTTCACCCCAGCCCCAGCTCCCGAAAACCTGGCCCTGGCCCTAGGAAGTGCTTCAATAATGGATGATCACCAATAAACAGCCAGCGATTTGCTGGAAATTAGGAGGGATGAATAATTGAGAGGAAGGGAGCCCAGCCAGCGGCACCCTCGCCTCCTGCTGATTCTCCTTAATGCATTTTCTTGATGCAACTCCTGGTCGTGTGGGGCGCAGACCGCTCCAGGTCCTTGGGAAGATGCTGACCAGCAAGCTCGGAGGGTTATAAACACATGAGCATTTGGCTGCATGGGGACAGCGGGCAGCTGATCAGCAGGATGGGGCTCGGCTGCCTGCTTGTCTCTTGGACCCCGGTGGCCAGAGGCCAGCGCGTCCAGCTCTGATTTGCAGGAACCTCACAAGGGCATCCATCAGGATCACGGTGAAAGCCAAGGTCCTTTCTGATGGGATGCGAGTGGCCCCGGGGCCTCCTGCTGCTCCCCCTGTGGCTCCCTGGGGTCCCACCACAGCGTGTTCCCTCCACGTCCCCACTCTCTGAAGAGAGTGACCTCTATATGTATCATCCATTCCCCCCACCCACACACACACTCAGGGGACCCAGTCAGCTCCCTTTGGGACAGTCTTTCTCCACCTGCCCTTGTTTTCTGTTGCTGCTGTAATGAATGACCACAAGTTTAATGGCTTACACAACACTCATTTATTTTCTTACAGCTTTCTAGTTGAGAATTCCAACACGGGTCTCAGTGAGATCAAAGTGCCGCTGGGGCCACATTCCTTCCAGAGCTCCAGGGAGGGTGCGTCCCCTGCACCCTTTCCAACTCCCAGAAGTGGCCCTGCTCTGCCTGCACCTTCCTCTCCCTTCCAGGTCAGCAAGGTTACCTCCCTCCTCCTCCTTTTCGTCTCCCTCTTCCCCTCTCGTCCTCTACCGCAAGGTCCCTCACAGTTAGAAGGGGGCCACCCAGATAACCCAGAGTGACCTGCCTGTTCTAAGCTGAGCTGCATGTGTCTGCCGTCTGCCTGTCTGGAATGTTCTCTTGTCTATCCTGTCCCTTCAAAACAGTCATTCTTAAGACCTGACACCCGGATAGTGGTTCTATGCAACTCCTCGAGGTCCTCCAGGGGTAAGGAAAAGGGCTCCCTCCCCTGTGCTGGTCGTCAGCAATGTCCACCTCTTTGCCTGTGTCTACCCAGTCTTCTAGAATACTATAAAAGGGTTGCATCTGTGTCTTTTGCTTTCTGGTCTTTGTAGCCCTGTATCTACCACAGAGGTGTTCAACAATCCTTCTATCATATTCATGTATTTGTTCTAGTGGAAAAATCCAAGGCGCAGGAACACCAGATTTGAGGACGCCTGCAGAAAGAGTCTAGAGACAAAGTGTCTGTTACACTTTGCAAAGTAATAACGATAAAATTGCTTCGAGCGCTACTTTCCAGCAACTGTGTCAAGTATTTTGCACGCATTATCTTATTCGATTGTTATAACAAAGCTACTCTGATGCCAAAGTCCATGCTCTTAACTGTGAGACGAAGGCACCTGGGACTGCTGAATCCAGAAGTCAGTCATAGGACAGCCCGAGAAAGAGGATGGGAGGCTAATGTATGCACTTGTGTCTTCAGTTCTAAAGACAGGCGCACACCGCACAGAGGGAAAGAGACGCAGATAAGGAGAGAAAGGAAAGAACGAGAGAGAGAGAGGGAGAAGGAGAGGAAGAGAGAGCGATCGTGCAAACTTAAAGGTCAAAGGGAAAGAGTCGGATGCCTGGGCTTGGAGGGTCTTCCAGCAGAAGTCCTGTGGCCTTTGATAAGGGGACAAACAGGGGATTTGCCAGAGGCAAGAAGTCATGGCTGTTCCCAGCTCAGCAAGACACTGTGGATGTTCCTTTGGTGGCGACTGTCCAACAGTCTAACCTGGCCATTGGTTTCTGGATCTGAGCTTTATCGAGACCAGTAAGATTAGGGAAGATGGATAGCTGGGCATCGCGCACTTGACTGTCAAGTCAGCGAGGGAGACGGGAATTCCAGACATTTGGCAAGTTCAGTGAAGGACGTCTTTGGAGGTAGGGACACTACTGTGAATCCTGAAATGTCCTTGGAGTGCTTGGTTCACATCCATGAGGACCCTAGTGCTTTTTTGGAGTTTACCCCCAAGGGGGCACGCGAGATGCTGAGAAAGCGGGACGGTGGTCTCGCCTCCCAGCGTGAGGCAGAGAGGCTACGTGCACAGACGCTGTGTGCTAAGCTTGTCCCTGTTGCACCTCGGGAAGGGAGGGTCTGGCTGCCGGGGGGCCAGGGCTTGAAACTGCATCTTCCTCAGTAAGAGGTGGACATTGAGGATCAGAAGGAGGATGTTCCTGTAAGATGGCTTCTGTTTGTCCCTACAGATCCCCTTTCTGTTTGTCCCCTTATCAAAGGCCACAGGACTTCTGCTGGAAGACCCTCCAAGCCCAGGCATCCGACTCCAGGTTCTAGGCCCACCTCCCTCCTCTTACCCTCAAGGTCCAGGCAGGCTCTTCCCTGGTGGGATTCTGCCCTGCACCTCCCAACTCCCCCTACACCTGCTACTCCCCACAACAAAGCCCTTCACTGAATTGTCTCCCAGGGCCCCGACAGACACTTGCCCCCGATCACTTGGGAGCATCAGGGCCAACCCTCTAACCTGGTGGATAAGCAGCCCTTGGACCATGCAGACCCCAGCACACCATGCCTCTCTTTCCTGGAGAAGCAGTTTGGAGGCCTCTACTCTCAGCCAGGCTGGAAAGAGCTGGGAGAGTCACATGGATCCTTCCAGAAAGACAGTCTACCATAGCCATGTTGGAAGGGAACAAGAAACAGAAGTGCCCCAGACATTCCACCAGCCCCAGAATCTGAGAAGACCCCAGTTCCTTGATTGACAGACAAAATAAGATCTAGTCTTTCTACAGCAGGCACTCTGCATTTTATAGAGACGAACTCTCTAGATCCTCATAACCATCTTTCCAGGAAGTTAGCCTCTTCCAATCAGACAACACTGATTATGTGACATCCCGTGTCTGGAGACTCTTAAATGAACACTTTAAAACCATAAACCAGGTATTAGTCACATTTTTCGAATGAAAAAAACAACCTCGTCCTCCTTAGTGTTATTGTAGCGATTACCTTATTATGATGATTACTAGTATTTTTATACTCAGACATGCATCAGCTCTGGATCCTAAGGGATTGGTGACAGAACCCCACTAGAAGGCAGCACATTGAGCACACAGACTCTGGGTGCCTTGAGTGCTCTGGAGACCACACGGGACTTGTCATTAGCACGGTCCCTGCCACGCAGCAGGAAACCCACAATGGAGACTCTGTTAGGAAAGAAGGAAGGAAGGAAACAGGGAGGGAAAGAAGAAATGGGGAAGGAGGGAATCAATGAAGGAGGGAGGGAAAGAGAAAGAAAGGAGGAGAAGGAGAGGAAAAGAGGAGGGAGGGAGGAGGAACTTAGGAGCTCCCGGCCTTTGGGATGCCAAGGCCAGCTCCAGTGTTAATTTTCTAAATCCAGGCTCACCATCTGTGAAAGGGGATTGACAGAAGCATCTCTCTGGTGGGGTTGTTGTGACTATGCGAAGTGCCTGACACTAAGTAGGTGCTTAATAAATGCCAGTTCCCTGCTCCCCGCTCTGCTGGCTAAGGAAGTAGCAGGTCTGACAAGTGTGAAGAGGGGGGTTTGCTTCCTACAGAACTGGTTCCTCTGGGATGCTCCCCTCCCGGGTCATGGCCTGAGAGCCGTATGAGCCCAGCCCCAGGTGGCAGTGGTTGGGAAGAGGGGCGTGGGGTGAAGTTTAAGGAGATTCATGACCTTGACTGTCCTCTGCAGCCTGATTTATGGGGCAGCACTGTCTCCTGGCTGAGATGGAGACCCTGTGAGTGAAAGAGCTGTAGAAAACCTTAATCCCCAAATGGCACAAAGAGATACTCTCAGGTCCCGCGTGTGTTTGATCAAATACATCAGGTGGGGCCGGGCTCTCTGCAGGGAATCCAACCCACCGTCAGGCTTACGCTGGTGTTTCTGAACGAGCAATGAACTATTTTCCACACTTAGCTGATGAAAATCATAGGTAGATTTTGCTTAGGAGAAGAATCTGGCCTCAGAATGTTCCACTCACGTCACTGAACCAAGTGTCAGCATGGAGAGGTAGGAGGCCAGGGGCAGGGGGCAGAGGAGGAAGAATCCCCCTCAGAAAACAAATGCCCAATGCCTTTGGGTGAGCCCCGAGGCTCCGGGAAGGGCCTGGATGGGAGCAGTTTCTGAGGGATGAGGCATCTGGGGGGTGGGACTGGAGGAACTGGAGAAGTTCTACTTGTCCCACGTGGTGGTGAGAAGCTCTGTTGGGATCTGGAAGCGACGGGAAGCTGCTCTTTTGGCAGCCTGGACTCTGCTGTTCAGCCCACTGGGCCTGTGCTCCTGCCTGCCAGAACAGCTAAACCTGGAGGGAGGAGGATGGGAACCCCCCGAGGCAGGCGGTGGCTGGGATTCGAGGCTCTGTTGGACAGAACGGTGGTGGGGGAGAAGTTCAAACGTCCTCCTCTCAGTCCCGCCCCTGCTCCTGGGCCTCCTGGAGCAGCTGCTCGGGCAGCATGGGATCCCTGAGCATCATCCCTGTGGTTCCCCCCATGGGTTTCAGTAGACGCTTCCTCCATGGACGGCAGAGGAGACACAAAACAGAGCACCCCCTAACCTCTGGCCTCTCTGGCCTCTCCGGCTGTCCTGAGATCGGCAAGGCCCAAGCCCCCTGCATGGGTCCCGCTGTTTGGTAAACACAGATTTATGCTAGCAGGGGTTAAAACATCACTACTACAGAGAAACAGGATTCTTCTTTCTCTTTAAGGTCCTTTTGTAGCTCTTCCAGCACCTTCCCTGGGTGGCCACATGCCAGCTTCAGTCATTCCCAGACCTGCCAAAGCAGGGGTGTGATGGGCTGGTTGGTGTCGCCCCCAAATTCCTGTGTTGGAGCCCTCAATTCTGGTACCTAAGAATGCAACTGCATTTGGTAATGGGACCTTTAAAGAGAAATTAAATTATGGCAAGGTCATTAGAATGGGCCATAATCTAATATAACTGCTGTCCTCGTAAGAAATCTGGACACAGACACACAGAGTGAAGATGATGGGAGAACACAGGGAGAAGATGGCCACTGGCAAGCCACAGAGAGGGGCCCAGAAGGACAGACTCTGCTGACATCTTGCTCTCAGGCTTCTAGCTTCCAGGAAGGCAAGAAAACAAATTTCTGTTGGTGAAGCCAGAAACCTTCTCCATAAGGGACCAGAGAGTAAATATTTTCAGCTTTGTGAGCTGCAGGGCCTGTCACAGAGCCTAAACATGGTCATAGTCACGTGAAGCAACCATCGAAGATGTGCTAACAGCTGGGCACAGGTGTGTTCCAATAAAACTTTATTTATAAAACAAGCAGAGGGCAGATTTGGCCTCTTGGTTATAGTTGGTGACCCCTATAGAAGATCAAAGTTCCATGCGACTAGGGTTTTGCATAATATTCCTAAGGATATAGAATGGGAATTGGCATAGAGTAGGCAGTAAGTAGATATTTATTTTTGAATCAATTTTTTTTATAATTTTATTTTGAGATGATTACAGAAATTATAAAAATGATACAAAGAATTCCAAGTACCCTTTACTCAGCTCTACCTGTGACCATCTCCTACATCAAATCAATATGCATCATTTTATAGGTAGACATTAAAGCCAGAAAGATCTGCTGTCTTTCCAGCTATGTATCCCTGGGAAAGTCACCAAACTCCTCAGAGCCTCAATGTTTTCATTTGTAAAATCACGGTGATAACAACAAAACCTATCCCTTTGGTGGCGAGAATTCAAAAGAGAATATATAAAGAACTCCCATAGCATTTTTTTTATAAATGAGGAAATCAATACACAGAGAAGCTAAGTAATTCGCCAAAAGGCAAACAGCCATTAAGTGACATGGCAGAGATTCAAGCCCAGGTTGCCTGGCTCTTGAGTCTATGCTCAAGAGCATCCAGTATTTTTTCCTCATAAAATAGCCCTGCCCATGCTCACAGAACAGCTTCCAGAATTGTTTCTCTGGCCCAGGAGTCAGAAAACTTTCTACAGAGGACCATATTTACATTTTTGTAAATCTGACTTTGTGGGTGAAGAGGCAATCCTGAGGAGGTTAGGTAGCTGCAGAGAAAGAACAAATTTCCACAATGTCTTTCATTGGCCAATTTTAGTTACAAGCTGGATGTGATTATCTTTGTAGTACAGGTCCACTTACAAGAATGGAGTCCTTTTTTGGAAGTTTAACATTTGGCCTAAATAAGATATGAAGTCAGTAGCTACTCCACCGTGAAGAGCAATGAGTGTATGAGTCAGCCTTCTGCTTCAATAACAAATATCCCAGATCATCAACTTACCAAGAGAAAAGGTTTATTTGGGCTCATGATTGGGAATGTTTCAGCCCATGACAGGGCAGAGCCGCTGCTTTTAGCCTCTGGTGGCTGGAATACACGGCGAAGCCAAACCACTCACTTCCTGGCCAGGAAATTTTTTAAAAGAAAGAAAAGTAGCCTGGCCTGGGATCGCACTATCCCTTCAAGGGCATGAGTCCAGGGATCTGAAGACCTTCTACTGGGCCCCACTTCTTAAAAGCCCCTCTATCTCCTGGCAGCACCAAGCTGGGGACTGAGTCTTTACCACCTAGACCTTCCGACCACATTCTGGATCCAAACTATAGCAATGAGCCATAATGAATATAAAGACACAAAGCAGGGTATGACATACTGTAAAGCATTTGAGAGAAGCATTAGCATCTTTTGAATTCTATTCAATGATTTAAACACATCAAGCTGGTCTGAGCGCACAGGCCATAGCCAAACAAGGAGGGGGCCAGATGTGGAGGCCCCTGCTCTCTTGCAGCAGGAAAGTGTCCTCCTTCCAGCACATTCTCCCTGACAGCCGCCCCTCCCCTCCACCTCCCCTCTTAGCTCAGCCTGGAGCCTGGATGCAGAAGCCATTATTAAAAAATGAACAGGAGTTGTTTTTTCCCCCTTTTTGTTCAAATAATCCAGTTTGCTGCCTCAGACAAATCATTATTCATGTGGAACCGGCCCGCGCCGCCCCTGGGGAGGAAGGCCAAATTGATTTAACATCTAATCCAGTTTGTACCTCCTGCTAACCCCAGTGGTGTGCTAACCTCACCCTCGCAGGACGGGAGGAGGGGGTGGGAGGGAGGAGCAGGACAGAGAGACGCATAAGGAAATGATCCCGAGGCCTGGGTCTCAGCTCAGCTCTCCACAAAAGCAAGACAGAGAGGGAAACGTGGACGTCTAGCACCTAGTCTTCCTGTCTCGGGTGTTCCCGGCCTCGGAAGTGGGTTTCTTCTGTCCTTCAGCTCGATATAATAACACCACAATCCAAAGGACAGCTGCTTGCCCAGAGCTGAGTAGGACCCCAGGCGGCAGGAAAGAGTTGATTCTGCAGCCGGGGAAGCCAAAGCTCGGAGAGACGAAAGAACGAGCCACTGGTGCATAGAAAGTTCTAGAAGGAAACCTCAGTGTCAGTTCTGTGTGCCCCAAAGCTGGATCTAGCACATGAACGGCCTCCCGGGTGTCTGGACAAGCTCTACAGCTTCCCAAGGACCCCTGTACTGTAGCGTAAATGGGTCTGTTGTCCCCGCACAGTGGCGGAAGGGTCTGTTGGCCCACACTCCCTCCACACCTCTGGATTTCGTCCTTTGCCTCATTATTAAACATACCCGTCCTTCTTTCCCTGGCCTTCGGTGGTGGGACTGGGGGACAAAAATAGTTTCTTCCTACTGGAGGGAAAAGGAGCTTCCCACCACAGCAGGCAGAGTCTCTGGCCTCCAGTTGAGCTCAGAGGGATGAACAGGATTGACGTGTCTCTCACCGTGTAGCTCCTTTACTTGGTGGCATCTCCCATGACTGTCGCCCTGAACCAGCAGGAGGCAGAGTGGGGATCTGCCTGCAGGTCTGGGGTGCTCTTTCTAGCAAGGGCCCCCCACTTCCCCAGTACTTTTGCGCCTCCTGGTCAGAACATGCTGGGACGTGGGCTGGGACATCCATGTCAAAGCTCTGTTGCTCAACTGCAGGTGGGAAAGAGCTTGAGACAAGACTGCTGGTGCCCTGGGTCAGCTGAGAGGGAAGGAAGGACTAGGGGGAGGGGACAGAGAGGGGGAGGAAGGGACAGGGACAGGGAAGGTGTTTTCAGAAGAAGCTCCTGAGAACAAGCCAATGTGGAGCTCAAAGTCCAGGCAGGAGAGTGAGGCGGGCACGCGGGCCCGGCTCTGCCCAGCCCAGGGCCTCGCTGATGATGGAGATCAAAAGCTCCATCTGGCACCTCCAGGGTGGGCTGTCTGGCAGCTTCCAGAGCACCAAGGAACAGTACTGCACAGAATCCATGAGCTCACGTGGGCCCCTTCAGCCTGGCCGTGTGAGAGACCCTCCCGCATGACCTTGCAGGTGGCCCCTCCACAAGAGGGTCTCCAGTGGAAAACCAGATTATTGTTCCTGAGTGTGTGAGAGGCACCCTCTGGGGATTCTGGAAATAACCAAGAAGGATGCTCCACATGGGGACCCCAAGCGGTGAAATCCAGGAGGACGACATTCAAGGAGCACATGTTAGTAAAAATAACGAGGCAGAGAGCTGGTCTCCCCCGAGCACGTGGTGTCAGCGTGTTTGGCTCTGCAAGGACACAGCCTGCCCTCTCCTGCATCACCGGGGACGAGGGCAGGTGTGGCTCATGTCCCTGCTTAGTGCAGTCCTGGGGCTGGAGATGCTCTGCCCTTGGCCCCAGGGGGCCTGAGTCGCAAACACCCTCCTCCTCCCCCAGGAGCCCAAGCTCAGGATGGGATCCCATCAGTGTCATCAGGGGGTGGGAGTGCCCAAGTCCTCTGCAGGCATGTGTGTCCTGTTTCTGCAGGTGCAATTGTGTGTGTGTCTGTGTGGATGCTGAATGTGTGCACTCTTTGTGTCCTTTCTTTATATGCTTGTGTTTGTGTGATTGTGTTTGAGTGTGCTAGTGTGTGTTCATATGGGCGTTTGTGTCTAGATTTTGTGTTTGCATTCTTTCCGCAATGTGTGCACGTGTTTTTGTGTGTTTGTCATTTGTGTTTCTGTGTGTGCGCATGTGTATCTCTGTATGCTTGTGTGCGTTTCTTTGTGTCTCTGTGTTCGGTGTGTTTGTGTTTCTGCATGTGTGCGTGTGAGTTTCTTTTGTGTTTATTTCTCCCTGTGTATGTGTGTTTGTGGTTTTGTGTATTTTGTGACCGTGACGGAGGTGTTTGTGTGTTTACGTGGCCTCTGTTGTATCTTTTGTGTTTGCATTTTCGTCTGTGCCTGTGAGCATCTCTGGGGAGGTGTCTCTGTGCCTCTTTTGAGCAGCTGAGGCTGAAAGACGAAGAAGTCGCCCTTGTGGCCAAACAGCGCCGCCCAAGGGCAAAGGGGCAGGAGAGAGGCCTGCGGGCCTCCACCCTCACAGCCTCCCACCCCAGGCCAGGTGTGGACAGCCCAGGCCCGTCACCTCCTCTGCCCCTCTCTTCCGCCCAGATCCTCCTGCCTCATTCCCCTGAACTGCTGAGCAACCCCGGGGGAGACCCCTCACCCCGCAACCGCGTGGATGGACGTGGCTCCTGAGCTTCCTGCACTGCGCCTGCGCCTCCCTCCAAGCTCGCCCGCCCCCTGCTATAGACCTCAGGCTTGCGTGGTCCCTCGACCTGTCAATAACCCAATGGGAAGTTGCTCCAGCAGCAGTTGAGCAAGGGACAGAGTGCGACGGACAGATGGAGTGTGTTCCTTGAGCTCGGTGAGTCCAGCTCGAGTCTTGTTGCAAAATTCACCAACTCTGCCTGGGAAGTCACTGGTGGCCTGGAGCAGCAGGTGGGCTCTCTGACCCCAACACACCTGAAATCGCACGATGCAGGAGCAGAAGAGAAAAATGGACCCTGGAGAGGGCACTTTGAAAAGAAAGCCAGAACCACTTGCAGCGTGATCTCTCCTCCATATCCCTCCAAATCCAAGGGCAAGGAATGTCCCTCCAGGTCCCCAAGTGAGATAAGAGGCTGCCTTCTTGCCATATGATGAGACCGGCCACATAGGCCCTGAAATAAGCTCCAGAGAGCACTTTCTGGACCAAAGTTTGCAGGAAACTTGGAATGTGTTACTAAAATGGTTGGAGGCCACCTGTGCAACTGTACAGATGTTTGCAAAAATACGAGCGTGTGGATGAGCGCGTGAAAATAGCTAATAGCCACTGCACATCTAGGATGTGTTAGGCTCCAGTTGCAGGGTCTGGTTATTCTGCATAATAACCCTGTGAGAGGGACGTTTCCTTATCATACAAATTGTGCAGGGAAAGAAAATAGGGCTCAGGCTTTAAATGACTTGCCCAAGGGCAAGTGTCTCCACAAACCCTCCACACACAAAGTGGACTTTTCTTTTCTTTTTTTGGTACCGGGGATTGAACTCAGGAGCACTTGATCACTGAGCCACACCCCAGCCCTATTTTGTGTTTTATGTAGAGACAGGGTCTCACTGAGTTGCTCAGCGCCTCGCCGTTGCTGAGGCTGGCTTTGAACTCACTATCCTCCTGTCTCAGCCTCCCAGAGTGCTGGGATGACAGGCATGTGCCACCATGCCCAGTCACAAAGTGGCCTTTTCTAACCCTGTGCATTTTAACCCATTCCCTGATTCCCTGTTGACTCCCCGGACCAGCAGGTGGGTGCCTGTGTGCACTATCTCACACATGTGATGTGATGCACGCATTTGGGCTCATGTTCCTACACAGTACCGTCTACCCTCCAATGACCGTTACAGGAATAGCTAGGAAATACATTAAAAGTTTCAAATGCGTTGTTGCATGGAACCTCACACACATTTTATGTGATTGGTGTGCTGTTCATTTCCATCCAGCAACTGTCAAGAAACCAAGGTCTAGAGAGTCTAAGTGATCCCCCCCAGGAATGCGTGAGTGAAAGAATGCAAGGACTCACGGACATGACTCAATGGCAGACACGAGGATCTCTTGAGTAACTTACCAGGCAGCCACAATTTTCTTTTCACATGGAGCTAGATTATACAGGTTGAAGATTCCTAATCTGAAAATTCCAAATCTGAACCTTTTCAAGTGCTGATATTGCAAGCACCTGGTAGGGCTGTACAGAGTGGGGAGAGGAACTAGGGATGAACTTCAGAGCCTGGGCAGGTGGGCTGAGCTTCCTCTGCATCAGCGTCTACATTTGCCAGAGAGGACGAGGACAGCAGCCTGCCTTTCAATAAGTCGGTTCCCATCAACCTGCATACAAGGCACTCCGTGTGTCATCACGGCTGTGCCTTGTGATTGTTCCTTGATATTTGACATCCAGCTCAAGCGAGGATTTCTCCAGCCACTAAAGAACGTGCTCACCCTACAGAGTTCAGGGCTGGACTTCGCCACTCTAGTAAAGCCCTCGGGTTTAGATTGCAAAGGTTCCCAGTGCTGAACCCCTCCTCTCCTCCCTTCTCTTTCCATCCTTAGGAAGCACCAAAGACTTGGAGCTGGATTATATGCACCTTGTTCAGGCTCAAAATTCTCAGCACAAAACCCAATAAACAAAAACTTCTGACCATCACACGGCAGCCCATCTGGAGGGAAGGCGTGCTGCCCGCTGAGTGCCGCAGGGGACACTTTTTCATTGCAAGAAATGAAATCGATCACCTTTTCTTGCCCTTTCCTCCTCCCTCCCTTGCTCCCTGCCTGCCCTGTTGCTCAGCCTGTAAAAGGATGGTTTTTTTTGGACTGATTCATACCGCAAAAGAACTTGGTATCTTACTCCCTCCATGTTTCCTACAGGGAAGATGGAGGTGGCAGAGAGGGCACTCCAGGCTGGGCTCAATTGGCTGGCAGCACCACCAGTGTGAGAAAAGGACGTAGTAAGGCAGCAGCTGGCTTGCCTGAAACCCCACTGCGTGCACACCATGACTCATACTTTGTCTTCCGTTCATTCTGTACCATATGGACCAAGGTTTGAACACCAGACAGGTTTTTTGTTTTGCTCCGTATCATTTAACACGCTAACTGTTCACACCTAGGCAAGTGGTTTCTTGGGGAAATTGGTGATCCAATAGCTTTACAAAGGCCGAGAGAGGTCGTCAAAAAAGGCAAGGAGTCTGTGCAAACCAACCCAGGAAAAGGTCATTCTAAATACAGAGGAGGAAAAGATGGAAGCAACCTAGCTGTTCACCCAGAGGGGATCAGCATAGGGGATTGTTTAAGTGAGTGTGTTCCAACATATGCTCTGACTAGTTCTGCTGAAATTGTCATGCTGTAAGATCATGGAAGGAATCATAAAGTTTGGCATGAGGATGTGTGGCATGTCTTGCTTTGGCTGCACATCGTGTATCATGCTAATGTGCTGGCCACCTCTTTAGGCTGCGTCCTTTCGGATCTCTTCTCCATCCTTCCTCTCCATCCATCTCTATTGCAGGGAGCTGGTCCCTATGAACTACATTTCCCAGGATCCCTTGCTAACTGGTGCCCTACTACTCTCATCCAATGAAGGGCACTGGTGAAATGCTAGAAGGTGGGAATAAGGGAGGAGCCAAGATAGTTCTCCCTCCATGTTTTGGGAGCCTCTTCTGGCCATGGGTGTGTTTTCTCCATGAGGCTTATTTCCACTGGACAGCTTCTCCCTCCACATGGTCTCTGGTCTGGTTCTGGATCCTGACGTTTGACAACTAAGCCATGAGACTTGCTACTGGCAAGAAAAGCTGACACATAGGAAGGGGAAATAGCTCAGTCTGTCTGATTCCAGGGGATTTTGAGGTGAAAATGGGAACAGAAAAAGTAAGATGCAGTCATTGGAATCCGGGAATTGGGGGAGGAGGAGACTAACAAAGAGGAAAGAGGAATTTGTGGCCTTCTTGCCACACTTTGGGTTCCCTGGGAAATAAACCCTGAGACAGATTTTCACCCAGAAAGTTTATCCCAGAGTTCCTTGAGAATGAGCACCATAAAAGGAAAGAGCTAGAAGCTGGCTGGGCAGGCAGAGGTCTAGCTGTGGTGTGATTCCAAGGCAGGCCTCAGCCGAGCCCATGAGCAGCTCCAGAGCTGGAATCACCCTTCACAGTTATCTCGAGCTGAGAGGCAGCGGGTCTGCCCTTTCATACCCCAGTCTATCCCTCTCTGGATGCAGGAAACCTGGGAGGAGCCATGATCTTGGGCAGTTGGATCTTCCAGTTCTCCAACGGTGGTTTCTATATCAGTGTCCACCAAAGCCCTCATCCCTTTTTGGGGTTCTAGAAGGTGATGCGTCTGGGACTCTCCAGTACCAACTGAGGACAAAGGTACAGTCATGTCGACTCAGTGACCAGCACAAATGGGCTAACGTGGACCTAGAGAGTGAACGTTTCCAAGCCACTTTGTTTCCTGTGTGGAGAATTTGAGAACAAGGAATTTCAGGACAAAGAACACAGCGGAACTGAGATCCAACAGTGGGAAAATGGTGCGAATGTTGATACACCAGAGATATTCTATGATGCCAGGAGGAGGCTCTCATGAAGTACCTGATCGTGTTAGGACTGGCATCAGGCTTCAGGCTGGGAAGACAGGAGACAGGAGCTGTGGCCAGGGCTACCCTAGGAGACTGGCTTTCCTCCCCAGGAGGCCATAGAAGCTATGCCTCTCTAGCCAAGCAACTAGACACCATGTTGGAGTGGGGGCAGAAGGAGAAACACTGGGTATATTTATTTTTAAGGAAGTGTATATTGCCCATAGAGATTAGTATGAGGAAAGCTATCCTAGTAATAGATGAAATAAAAAATGCTGAATTTTACTATGAGCTAAATCTGAGGTCCTTCATACAACCTAGCTCTGTTGAATCTGTCAAATTCTGAATGAACCAGGACTGGATTTGGCTTGCTAGTGTGAGAAAACTCAGTGAACCCTCTCATTCTTTAAAGAGAAAGGATGGGATCCAGAAGAATAGGTATGGATTTTACAAGGTTGGAGCCCAGGCTCTTTCTACCTTTTTGCTCCCTCATTTATGATTCAAAATGGCGGCAACCTCTTCAGGATGGTTCTGGAAGCTGCCACAGGATACTTCCCCTTCCATCCCAAATGGCCAGAGCTTCGCATGCTCACATCTAGCTGCAAAGGGACTAGGGAGCTGCATGCTCATGTAAAACTCATTACCCAGCACTGTGGAAGAAGGTGAAGGTGAATCTCAGGAGGCAACGAGTGGTCCAACTACAGTACATGGAGCACACGGTTGACCCCATCGAACCATCTGCCTAAGAATAACCCTAAGAAGTGGATATTCCCATTGCATAGATGACCCAGAAGCACCATGACTCCCTAGTTGACGCTGAAGAGCTCCAGGTCATTTCCCCAGGGTCTCTATTGCCTCTGGTGATGGAACCAGCTTGTTGGGGGTTAATTCACTCATTTCTTTGTAATTCCAAAGACAATACCTAGGTGAGAGTCAGCCCCTACGGCTGACCTTGTCCTCTCTCCATGGCGGTCCTGGCTTTGTCTGTGCCCTGAGCTGTGCTTGCTTTGCAATTACCTTGGGTAAAGGGGGCCTCTGACATTTTCGCGGGGCCTAGGGAGAGGCGCACATCCTCAGCCTTCCCCTGGGATCTTTGATTGTTATTTTCTCTACCTTTAAGAGAAAATTGCATAATAACCATCACTTAGGCACCTTTCCAGAGTACTTACACCACATTAATGCAATAGGGCCACGTGAGGAAACAGCCCCAGATGTCACATGCCAAGTTACAAAGAGAAAACAAGGGGCCGGAGCTCCCCTGGTGGAGGTCCCTTTGCTGAACAGTGCCACAAGGACACATAAATGGGGCTGCTTACCCACTGTCCAAAGCCCAGGGCCAACTCAAACAAAATCCAAGTCATTAATGAGACCCAGCCCCATTAGGTTCATGTAAACATTTGTAAAAGTCTTCAAAGCCTCTGTTGGGAAAAAAATGTGTGTGTGTGTGTGTGTGTGTGTGTGTGTCCATGATACTCTGGGAAATTTTTAGTGACTAACCATACTCATTTTTGTATCTGTATCCTGCGAGGTTTCTCTTGTGGGGTTGGAAGTGGACTTCTTCCTCTTCCAAAAAGGAAAGGTAGATTAAATTGGAGATGGAGGGGGATGAAGTCACTGTGGTCACTTTTCGAGTGACGTTGATGCTGCTCCTGGATGCATGCTCATCAGATTTCTCTGGCCCACTCAGGTTTCACTGGAGGGCATGCCCAGCCTGCTCCATCTGTGTGGCTGGGAGACGGTCGGCTCCCTTCCCCTCAAGTGTGGCTGACGGGCACCATCCTGGCTGGGACACCTCCCAGGTGAGTTAGAAGAGTTGGGGGATTGATAGCCAGTTCCCTCGCCCCTGGAACGAGTCATGTTTCACTGTCCCCAAGGGTCGCTAGTGGGGTGTGGTCTGTGTTGGCTCATAGGGGTCCCAGTGGGATTGAGTCTCACTTGTCCCCAGCAGTAACTGCCTCTTCCAGGCGCTGTCCTTACCTTCTCCTTTCGCTTTCTCCTTTCCTTACCAGTTATCTAGAGTTACTTCCCAGACAAATAGCTTACACTTGAATCCTTATCCCAGAGTCTATGTCAAAGGGAGCCCAGCCTAAGAGATGGAGCTGTATTGACACTAAAAGGCAAGCACCTACCTGAAGACAGTCACCACAGACGAGGTAGCACTGAAAGCTGAACAAGGAGCATATTCCAGACGACTTCATGTTGAGCACCTGGATCCAGCCATACCTGAAAGTTGGATTATATTTGCATTTGCCCAGAGACAGAGCATGTGAGATTCCAAGGTCTTTGTTATGACTTTCCATATTTCCTTTCCATACCATCCTTTATGGCCCCAAATATCCATTCCTGCTGTACTTGCTTTCATTAGCTCCTATGATCCAAGGATATGAATTCATTTCAAGGGCTACTGGACTTTGCCAAGACGGGGTTAAAGCCACCAGGGTGGCACAGTTCAAATCCTTCACTGTAATTTCATGTAAATAACCTTCTGGCAGCTAACCCTTCACTGCTGTGCTCTTGTCTGCCTGCCAACCTCAGGCCTGGGCTTCCCCCAGGAGATGTTAACTCATCGCCCTCATCTGCTTGACTGACTGTCATCTTGACACATCATTGAGCTGGTGATGAAGCCCTTAATTAGTACATGTCTCCAGGCCCCTCCTATTGCCACCTCTTCTTCTATTTACTCTCCCTGGCCTTCTCTCTGCTCTTTACCATCTCCAAAGAGGAAATGCCACCAACCGTCATTCCACACTAGCTTCCTTGTGAATTTATCCTCCCCATCCGTCAGCGCACTGAGATGTCAACTACGATCCCCAGTTTTCAGAAAAGGAAACCAGCCCAGGGAGGCTACACCGACTGTCGATAGCCTAAGACAAGACCTGGTTCAAGTCCTGCCTGTGTGACCTCCTAGGGAGTATTTAGCCTTTCTAAATGTCATTTTCCTACAGAAAAGTACAGATATGACCTCTTGAGCTTCCAGTGAAGATTCAATGAAATAATCCTTGCATGGCAATGTTGTTGAACGTTTGGCATTTTGAGAACAGATTCTCAAAAACCTCAATGACGTCATCAGAATCATCGTTTGTTATTGAATCCAGCAAATGTTGCAGCACGTACAATGTGTCTAACTGTGTGCACATACATTTATTTGGGAAATAAGGAAACTGATTCCAAAAAAATGATAATAACCGTAATAATAATAAGCCTGTTCTAAGTGTCATTTAATTATTAAATCAGCTCATCTTGAGGACGACCTATTAAATCGTTCAGCATTATCTGCATTTAACAGCTGAGGAAACAGAGGCTCAGAGAAATAAAGCAGTTTGTCCAAGGAGACGGAGATACTCAGCTGGGGAGCCAGGAATGTGACCCATCGTTCAGTTCGAGACTGATGTCCTCAGTCCTCTTTCTGTTTGGCCAGGTGAGGATGCGTGTCTTCCAGGGATTTGCCAAGCTAAATAGTGACAGAGGTGCTTCTAGAATCCCATCTTCTTTTACTTGAAATCATACCTTTCAGGTTCCTGGATGCTCTAGGTTTGAAGAGGTTCACTTTGGAGCATCTCAGTTCTTGACTGCACTGTGACAGGGGCCACCCTCATCTCAGCAAGGACTTCCCAACTATTCATCAACACAAAATAGAGCACTCTCGGTCTGCCATAAAGGAGAGTGGACCTGCCTGTAGAGAAGGTCCCCAAGGACCTCGAGGAGTTCAGCCTCCCTGAGTGCCTTGGGGTCCCTGCGGATAGCTGTAAGTGTACCAGACCACTCCGACATGTGGCAGGATGGGGTCACTTGTTCTAACCTGCTGCCCTGTCTGAATAGGAGAAATAGCTGCCTCCCATAGAAATGAAGGTGGAGTCAGCAGCCAGACCCTTTCCCAGGGCAGCCTGCATAGGAGAAAACCAAGAGCCTCCAGTGAAGATTCGGAAGACATGGCTTCTTTGATGGCTCCTGACACTTGAAGCAGCTTTGGTGTCTTGGGTGGCTGTTGTGGTTTGGATGTGGAATATCCCCCAAAGGTGCATGTGCTGGGAGCTTGGTCCCCAAGGTGGCGGTATTGGGAGGTGCTATGGGACCCTTAAGGGGAGGTGCCTCGTGGGAGTCTCTAGGTTATTGGCACATGATCCCGTGGTGGATACTGGTCTCTTGAAGTGAGTTATCACAAGATCTAGTTGTTACAAAAAGCTGAGTCTGACTCTATGTCTTTCTGGCTTCCTATTTTGAGATGGGATTTTTTTCCTAATACACGTGTGCCTGCCATTTGCTGTGGGGCCTCACCAGAGCCTGGGCCATGCTACTTGGACGTTCACCTTCCAAATCTGTGAGCTAAATAAACCTCTTTCCTTTATAAAGTTAGCCTGCCTCAGCTGTTTCAGTACAGCAATGAAAAGTTGGCTAATACAGTGATGTCAGTAAAGGAAGAATCACAGGATGACTAGGATTTTAATAGGTATAATCTCATTCAGTTAAGGGATCAGGAAATGAGCCAATCCATGTAAAGAGGTCAGCACAAGGTGTTCACATAGAAAATGTTCAGTAAGTGCTCCAATTTATTATGTTATGATTCTTTTTGCTGAATGATTCATACTTTTTAAAGTAACATTTAATTTATTAAAAATGTTCATGGTAATATGTATGAATAATAGTTTATATTTTTAAGTATTGCAGTCATTTAATATGAATAAATAATAAACATAAATATTATTTCTATATTTATTAATTTATTTTATAATAATATTTACTAATATCATTAAGAGATATTTAAGTACCAATAAGAGAAAATAATGGTAGATTTCATGGTAGACAAGTTGAATCAACTCCCCATCCTCAGGGTATCTAATTTGTAGTGCAGTGCTACCCGTAGGACTTTCTATGCTGATGGGACTTTCTTCGCTACCTGGTATGGGAGCCACTAGTCTCCTATGGCTACTGAGCTATTGAAATATGGCTGGTGTAACTGGGAACTTGTATTTTACATTCTTAGATTTTATTTGGTTTTAATGAATTTTACCTAAATTTAAATATGCACACTAGACTCCTGGCTACTCTATGGACCAGTGTATATCTAGTGGATGGAAATAATTATTTACGAATTAATGACTAGCATCTAATGCAGCAACTCATTGATTAACAAAAGCCTATCAAGTATCAGGAAAATGTTCAGCCGTGAGAATTTGGCGGTAAGTACACTGGTCAAGTGCTGTCTATGATGATGAGATATTTATGCCAAACCCCAAACGTCCTGTCTTGTGAAGAGCGAGAGGAAATGTCTTCCAGGCAGAGGGATCTGCCACACAAAGGGCTGTGAGGTGGGAGCCCACTTGGGATTTCAAAAAAGAATAGGACGGTGACTTCAGCCCCAGGAGCTCAGTACTGCCCTCAGGGGCGTCCCAGAGTGCCAGCCTGCACCAGGGACTTTAGCATCCACAGTGGCTCCTGCACCTTGGGCGGGTACCTCATCCCGGCTGCCAGCACAGGACTCCACTCAGGACCCACCCTGACCTCTGCATACCCAGAGGGTGACCTCAGGCCCCATGGGGCTGCAGCTGCTGTCCAGCCAAGAAGCAAGATGGTACAGCAGAAATCAAAGTGCAGGGTCGTGTGTGGGGCCAGAGAGTCTGATGGTCAGGGGAGACATAGTTGAACCCTTTCTAAGACATCTAAGAGTCCAGTTCTCTTCCTCCTTTCCATCACCTGATCTAAGGAAGGAGTAACAAAAACCACAATGAGAAAAGAAGAAAACGACGCGGGGGATACTGAAAATGTTTTCTGAGAGCAGAGAAGGACGATTCGGATCGCTTGGACAGGGGGCATGAACAGAGCAGAAGAGAGCATGTCTGAGAGTCTTCTGCAGAAGCGTGTCTGTCATTGATCAGGAGCTGCAGATTAAAGAGTAAAAATCAGGACACGGACAGGGGGTAGGGGCTGGCCGAGTTGCCCAGGCTGACCTCGAACTTGCAATCTTCCTGTCTTGGCCTCCCCAGTTGCTGGGAAGACAGGTTGAAGAGGAGAGGCTGACGCACGGAAGTCATGAGGGGGTAGCACCAACATGATGGTCCTTCTGGTGACAATAATAACCATTCAACAAGAAGGAAACTAAGCATAGCAATTTCTCATGGAGGAGAATGAAGAGCAGGCTGGGTGGTTTGGGAAGAATGAAAAGTGTGCATGTTGCCATGGAGATCAGCGCCCCCCAGCCTGCCCCCAGGCTTCCACCACTACATGCCTTTCCCAGGAAACAGTCCACCCTGTGGAGCACCTCGGCTTTGCTTGTTTAGCAAGATGAAGAGTCTCCTAGTGACAACTGCCGGACTCAGAATAAATCGCTGTCTCAGGAACCACATCGGCATTTCCAGCTAAGATCTGAACCCTCCTGAAGCTCTGCAGAACCCCATGGGTGACCACCAAGGACAGCTCTCTGGACCACGGGATGATCTCTCTGCTCCATCGTGCATCTGATGAGACGGACGGCCGCATCTGGCTTCAGCTCTTCAAGTTGACTGAAAACCCAGAGCTTTTCTTGGTGTTAAGAGGTCACCCCATAAAGAGCCCAAAGTGGCAAGTTTAATCATTCCACCGTGTTCAGCTCTGGATGTATTCTGGGAAATTTTATAGGTATATAAATATACCAACACCAGAGCGGGTGTCACAGGGAGGAGGAGAGTCTGGCAAGATGTCCGAATCAGATGAGGACTTTTAGGTTCTGTTCTGACTCCATGGGAATCTTCTGGAGGGCTTTGCTTTTGGGAAAAACATGATGAGAATTCAGATTTTGAAAAGTCATCCAACTGCTGGATGAAGGAAAGGTCTGTCCAAAAATTACAATCAATGGAGATCAATAGCTGGGAGGATTTGGAGTCTCTGGGATGAGAGGTTATGTCTTAGATTCACAGGCTTATGAAATATTTAACACGATACCTGGCTTAAAACAAGCGTTTGGAAAAAAAAATAGTTATTTTTGTTTCTGGAAACAATTTGCAAACGGTAGCCTAGTAAGGTCAGTCTGTCCAAACACGTTGCCATGAGGATCTCAAGAGTTCTAGGCCCTTCTAGTGTCATGCCAGATGGACAGTCCCCCTTTAAGGAACTCAGATAACTGGAGAGAGAAATCGGATATTCCACAAAAGACGGAAGATGGTCTCAGGCGAGGGCAGGAGCAATGGCTGCCTGGAATGTTCTCTCCCTGAGAATCTTTCCAGCTCAAGAAAAGAGGCTTCTGGAAATGACATTGCACAGCTCATCGCCTGGAGCCTCCTCCTCTTGGAAGCTCTCACCAAGTCTTCTCCATGTGGAAGACATCGATGCATCTTCCAGGAGAGGAAGGAGCCTAAGCGCACACAGATGGGCAGGCTGGCCCCACTGTGTCCTCCTTCAAAGGAAGGAGAGGCCCGCGCGGCTGGGTCCCCCAGGCATTTAATGGAGGGGCCTTTTTCTGGAAAGAAGATGAATTCGCACTGGGAATTGGTTACTGGAGATCATTAAGCCGTCTTTGAGTGAAGAAGCCATCTGCAGTGTGAAGTGGCCCATCCTTTCTTAGAGGGGTTCACTGTGCACCCAACAGGCTACTCCCTCCCCCCAACCATTGCTATCTTGGGCTCTGCTGCTTGCACGATTTCCAAGGTCTCCCCCCAGACACTAGCTGAATGCAACCATTTGTCCAGTGCATCCATAAAACCAGATGCCAAAGACAGAGGGACAAAGAGGAGAAGGAAACCAAGAACAGATCCCTGGCGCTGCGTGCCTCGGGAAACTGGAAAACCACGCTTCACTGGTCTCAGCCGCCATTCATTAGGGTTCGTGGGTGGCTTGTGTTTTAAAGCTACCTCTCACTGTCAGTGGAGGAGGGAGATTTTCCCTCCATTTCCCACATGGAGACAATGGCATCTGTAGTTCCGTATGATGGTGTGACTCTAGGCAACCAAGTTCAGCCATGCCCTGCAGCCCCTCCAGAAAGTGGAAGCCGACGCTATCTATTCCACAGATCCATTGTCAAGATCAAGGTGGCCATGCATGGAAATGTTCAGCGCTGAGCAGCCACCCAGCAGGGTTCAGAAAGGGCTGGACACTCTACCCTTGATGCACATGAAAATATCAGAGGACAAGTGCTTGGTTAGTAAGCAAGACAGCGAGGTGCATGGTGGGGGCGTCTCAATAGAGCTGAATGTTTAGCGTTGCCTGAAGACCAGTATCCCCAGGGTAACCTTGCTTTTGCACTTTTTTGTTTGTTTTTTGGTCTTTGAAATCACAGCATTCTGTGTCTGAATCATAGCTCAGCATGTGGGATAGGCATGGTTTCAGGCCATCAGTTTCTCTTCTCAGGATCCCAGGTTTCAGGGCACTGGAGTGGGGATATCTTAATACGCAGTAGTGTCGTGTGAATCTGATGTTTTCTAGAGCTGAGCCTAACGATGGCTGCTACAGTTGTTATAATCTAAGATCCTTTTGCAACATTATGATTAGTGTCAATAATAGCAATACTCACTTGGATATGTGGGTGGCATTGATGCAGCTTGGTTCTAGACCCCCAGGTAAGGAGCGTTGGATAAAAAAATGACTACCAGCTGGGCACAGTGACCCACGCCTGTCATCCCAGTGTCTTGGAAGGCTGAGGCAAGAGGATCACAAGTTCAATGCCAGCCTCAGCAACTTAGCAAGGCCCTAAGCAACTTAGCAAGACTCTGTCTCTAAAAAAATATAAAAAGGGCTGGGGATGTGGCTCCGTGATTGAGTGCCCCTGGGTTCAATCCCTAGTACCAAAAACAAAAAACCAAAAAACAAAATGACTACCAGCTCTGTGTATACGTCCATTCCACAGATCTTTCTTTGTTCCTCTACTGTGTGCCAGGCACTGGTCCAGGTGCTGGAGATACAGAGGGAAAATGCCACACAAGGTCTCTGGCCCCATGAGACATCATGACAGGCAGATTTGGGGAAGGAGACCATGAACACAAAAACCATTAAGGGTATAAATATTGAATGTGTCAGGTAGTTGCCAATTCTAAGAAGAAAAACTACGCAGGATAGGAAGACATGAGTGGCAAGGTACTCAGGAAAGGTGTCTCCAGTCCAGCCACCATGCTGGGAGCACTTATTTTTAAATAATTGAGGAATTTTCAACAGTCCCCGTGCAAGTCAGACCTTTGGCATCTGCTAGAAGTGGAAATGTCAGGCTGGAAGGAAGGCGCCAGGGCTCCGGCCCCAGCACGGGGCCCCACCACATGGCCTGACCGGCAGGCGTGTTCCACAGATTCCTGGAAGGGCTTCTGCCCCATGGTTTTGCTGGGACTGAATGCCCGTGACTCCCAGGACTATCCTGGTTGCATCATCAATGACGTGTGGGGACAGAGTGCCCCAATTAATAGCCCTCTGCTGCCCAGATGGTGGGGGACACAGCAAGACAAAGGAAGGGGTCAGCAACTTGGGTGGCTTTCCTGGAACGCAGCCCTTCTCTCTGCCCAGCAGGTGAAGGCCACAGAGTAACCTAGAGTCACTCTCCCACCTCAAGCTGCAGCCCACCTCCTGCTGGAAGCTGAGAATCCCCCTCGGACACCAAAGGTCTAGTTGTGAGGAAAAGGATCATTAGATGGCACGTGCCCTGTGCTGCTGGCTCGGGCTGGTGCTCACGTGTGGGCGCTCCAAGGGGCCCGGGGCTTGGAAACAAGCTGGACTGGCAAGAATGTGCTCAGCCGTGTGCCCTGCACCTGGGTGCTGTGTCCCAAGTCACGTCCAAGGAGGACTCCAGGAGGCTCTGTGTGGGGATGCAGCCCAGTGTCCCTGGCTCTTGCAAAGTGCCAGACTGACTTCTGGGCAGGCACAGTTTCTCTGAATGCTCCCAGAAGCCCCAGGAGGGAGGCACAGTGATCACAATGTGTGTGTCCCCCGAGGAGGATGCGAGGCTCAGAGAGGTTAAGGGATCGTGTGGAAATCACCTGTGTCAGGATGGAATCAGGACTTGAACTTAGCAGGTGTCAATCCAGAGCTCAGAACTCTTTCTTTCCCAGCACTGCACCACCTACTGCCTATTGTCCCCATCATGTGGATGGGGACGGGGTGGGGCAGCAAACTCTTTCTACAAAGAGCTCAATTATAAATATTTTTGGCTTTGCTACTAAAAAGCAGATTTTTTGCTATTGTAATGCAAACACAGCCATGTGTAAATGAATGTATGTATGTGTGCCTGTGTTCCAATAAAACTTTATTTATAAAAACAGGCAGCAGGCTGGGGTTGGCCAGCCCTGAGGGAGATGGTCACCCATGGAATCTCTTTAGGGGCTTCATGCTGGCACCCTTTATTTCATTACTTGATTTGAGTTTCTTCCTCCATTTAGTTAAGTTCTTTGTGGGTTGAGATTTAGACACATTCATGTCTGTATTTTTAAACCTCAGGAGAGCTATTTGGATGGATGGATGGATGGATGGATGGACGGGCGGACGGATGGATGGAGAGTGGTTAGAGAACCAAATTCATGATCAGACTAAACCTTGTCTCAGGCTGAGTTTCCCAAAGTTGAAGCTGACCCAGGAAGTACGTTTTAGAAGATGGTTTGGCAAGACCAGGGCTTGGATGTAAGGTGCCCCCCACCAAAGCTCCTGTATTAACACGGGAATGTTTGGAGGTGAAGTGATTGGGTGGTGAGAGCTGTGACCTCATCAGTCCATCCCAGTTTGAATGGACGTACTGGGTGGTGCCTGCAGGCAGGTTGGGGCGTGGCTCTAGGAGGAGGGTCACTGAGGGCGAGTCCTGGAAAGACTTATCTTGCCCATGGCCTTTTCCTCTTGCTCGCCCTGGTCCCCAGTCACATAAGCTGAACGGCTTTCCTCCACCACGTTCTCCCTCCATGCTATTCTGCCTCACCTTGGGCCAGAGGAATGGAGTTGACCCACCACGCACTAAACCTCTAAACTGTGAGTCCAACTTTTCCTCCAACCAGCTGTTCTTGGTGGGTATTTTGTTTACAGCTATAAAAAATATCTAGTTAACACAGGTGATCCCAGGGGACACTGACCGGGGAGAGAAGATGTGAGGCAGGACCAGAGGGCGGTGTGCTCATGGGCAGGTTACAGACTTGGGTGACTGGAGTTCAGGGCTGGGGGACCCTGTGGCCTTGGCAGGGCTGCCTCAGAGCTCTGCCAACAGAAGGAAGGGCAGGGGGGCTGGTTGTTTATCCACCCATTGCCCATCCACGGCTCCTGGAGAGCTGAGCCCAGGGGTAATAACTCCAAAGCTTCTGATTGGCCCTGTGCAGGGACAAGCATGCTCGCTGACCAGGGGACATGCAAGAAGAGCCCCAAGTTTTCACACTGAGAGATCAGCTGGTAATATTGAGTGCCTGAACAGGGTCCTGCCCGATGGCCACAATCCCACAAGTCATGCCTATTGGTTCATGCGTCTTGTGACTACCTTTACCTTAGAGTGGCAGGGGTGAGCCGTTGTGACACAATGTGTCGCTTGCTCAGCCCAAAGCATTCACCCTTGGCTGCTTTATAGGAAAAGTGGATCCACGTGGTACAGGGGACGTAGGCCGGCCTGGGAGCCCGTCTCTCAAACGGCAGGTTTTGCACATTTTGAATGCGACGAGGATATTTGAAAAAGGCCTCAATGCATGGCTTTTGTTGAAAGAGTGGAGATATTGGCTTTTTGTTTTCTTTCTTTGTATTGCACTCAGGACCCTTGACTTGGGATCTGCCTGCTTGGCCATTCCAAAGGGCATAGTTGAAGACAGTTACCTGAGAGTGGGCTATTGTGCAGCCCACCTGTGGAACTCCGCCATCTTGCACACGTGAAACTCAGTATCCACTGGATGGCAGCTTCTCCTTTCTTCCTGTTTCCGTGACTTCTACTACCTGCGTAGGTAAGTAAAATCATGCAGCTTTTGTCCTTGTGTGGCTGTCTTGCTTCACGGAGCATAATGTCCTCAAGGTCCAGCCACATCATCACGTGTCAGAATTTTCTTCCTTTTCAGAGCTAAGTAATATTCCCTTGCCTGTCTGTCTTTATCTGTCCATCCATCCATCCAGCGACATTCAGTCTATTTCCGTCTACTGGCTCCTGGGGCTAAGGCTGTAAGGAACACAGGACTGTGCAATCTTTTTGACGGCCGGTTTTCAAGTCTTTTGTGCAACGGCAATGAAACAAAACTAGATGAGCAGGATCTGTGTGAGGTCCAAAGCTTCCACTCATCAAAGGAAGTGATGGACAGAGTGGAAAACATTTCCTTCCAATTGGGAGGAAATGTTGGCAAGGGTTGACGGGAGGAAGGTCGAATATCCAAAAAGCACAAGGAACTTCCACAACTTGGTGGCAAAGAAAAAGATCTTGATTGAAAAATGGGCCAAAGGTCGGAATAGACACCTTCTTCAAAGAAGACATACAAATGGCCAACAGGTATAGGAAAAAGCTGCCAATGTCACTAACCATCAGAGACATGCAAACCCAAATCACGGAAAATGGTTCTCTTGCTCCTATTGGAATGATTGTCATCAAAATCCTAAGCAATGACAGGTGCTGGAGAGGATGTGGAAGAAGGGGTCGCTTGCGCCCTGTCCATAGGACTGTAAATCAGTGTAGCTGCTATGGAAAAGAGTTTGGAAGTTTCTCCAAAAATTGAACATGGAGTTGTAGAATCCAGCCACATACTTCTTCAGGGGAATTGGGGCCACCGTGTTGCCTGGCCCCGGATTCCTCCCATCTTCCTGGGTGACTTCATCCAGTTCTCTGGCCATAACTTACTCTTCCCCAAAGAATGTAAGTTCACAGCCCCTGAGTGAGAGGTGTCACAGTTCATTTCAGAAAGTGGTTGTTGTGAAATTGTTTGCTATGCTCCTGTTCCACATGCCCATCTGGGTCCTCCTTCTAGGGGATTCTTCTTGGGTGCCCTCTGTCTGTGCAGCCTGATGTGGACCCAGGTTATGCCCTGGGGGTCTTCCTGGGACTTGGCCCAATCATCTCCTCAGCTTCTACCGGTGGCCCTGCTCCTCCCACAGAATCCTTCCCATCCTCAGGATTTTGCATTCACACTCCAATCTCACGCAAAGCCACCCCAGATGGTCCCAAGAGGCTGCGGTGACAGTCTGTCTGCTCCTATCACTCTTGCTTCCTGAAGGGCTACCACACACAGGTTGGTCTACCCACTTGTGTGGTGGGCTGCCAGTTTGGAGGCCCCTGATTGTTACAGGAGAAAAGCAGACCCCTTGGTCCAGCACCTCTCTTGGATTATGTCTTAAAAACATTCCTTCTTTCCTTGTGTTATGTTCTCATTTAAAGATCTGATCCCTATGCCCTGAAGCTAAGAGCCAGCCAGAAAGAAGATTGCTCAACGTGTTTCTTTTCGTTTTCTGGAACAAAGACTAAATACTTTCTTTTCCTCTAAAACTGTCATGCTACATTAAAAAAAAAAAAAAAAAAAAGCTAAGATGGAACATGGTTGTTCGAGTTAACCTTGAATTGAAGCTCTGCTATTTATTCATTATTTTATCTTCAATGAGTTTCTGAGGCTCTTAGAGTTTCAGTTTTCTCATCTGTATGATGGGCAGAATCACTAGGTTGTTGTGGGGGGGGGGGTCCAGTGAGCTAATAATGTTTGTAAATGCCTAGTACAGACCAAGGCTCAGAGTGAGCAAGCATAAATGCTAAAAGCATTGATTAGGAATGCTTTTAATAGCATGCACACAATCTCCTTCAACAAAATGACCTGTGGTAGGCAGTGCCTGGGCTGACTTGGTGTCTCAACAATGTTATCAAGGACTTAGTTTCATTTCACATTTTGCTCTTGCTTTTCCATTATCTTGTTGCCTCATGGTCACAAGATGGCTGCAGCAGCTTCATTTATAATATCCCTAAACTGTAGGAAACAAGGGCAGGTGTCATCCAACCGGCTCAGAAGGTTGTATCTCTTATTTTTTAACTGAAAGGGGAGCTTCCTGCCACCGCCAGTCTTCCTCTTTCATTTCATCAGCCAGAACTGAGTTTAAATGAATCACCGGCAAATGGGAGTAGCGTTCTATGAATCATAACATGAAGGCATTGTGCTCCTCCCTGAGGCTCAGGGAAGGCCCACCTTCCCTGCACATCCAGGAATCCGCAGTCATTAGAAAACTGGTTACATCAACATGCAAAAGGGGAGGTGAGGATCTGGGTAAGTGATAACATCTGCCACCCTCCCAGTCACTTCGGGGGCGGGGGATGAAGACCGGGTTCAGGCTGCCGGAGTTCCCCAAACACCTTGTAACTTGTGTTAAGCCTCTGAGGTATGAGGCGTGGCCAGAGCTGAAGCAGAGTCAGGGGAGCCCGTCACTCACTCTTAATACCCAGCTCAGGGGAGCTGCAGGCTGGAGGGTCCCCGGGGAGGTGGAGGCCAGGAGAGAGGTGTGGAGGCCAGGAGAGAGGTGTGGAGGGAAGGAGAATCTTGCAAACAGGTCTGGCCCCTCCCAGGTTCAAGCAGTGAGATTCCTGTGGTTTGAAAACACTTCAGTTTCTCACTCTGAAACCACAGAGGTGGCTGAGGCTTTTCAGAGCTTGTCCTCCAAGTCATCTGGGGGCCTGAGCTGCTGGAATGTCAATTCCCTCAACTCTCACATCCAAACCAGGCCTTCGCTGCAAGACAATCCGGGCAGAAACATCTGAAGCCCTTCTTCATCAAATTAAAGTCCAGGGAGGTCACACGTTTTCTGGGACACAAGATCTATTTTTGTTTTAGGGCCATGAGAGGGGGACATTGTTTTTTTGCTGCTTAGAGGGTGTACTGAAATCTAGAGAATTAAGGAGATAGGAGACACGAGCTGGACACTTGACATTGATTGATTGATTCATTCACTCATTCCCTCATTCATTCATTCATCCATCCATTCACTGACTCACTCATTCACTCTCCAGCTGTCTGTCAAGTGCCTCTAGCAGTTGAGGATCCCTTACCCAGAATGCCTGGGACCTGATGTGTTTCAGATTTCACAGTTTTTCCAATTCTGGATTATTTGCCTGGGCTTTACTAGTTGAGCCTTCTTAATCCAAAAACCCCCAAAGTAAAATTCTCCAAAATCTGAAATTCTTGAGCATGCTGTCAGTACTCAACAAGTTGTAGATTTCAGACATTTGGATGTTGGGTTTTGAATTAGGGATGCTCAACCTGTGTGAGCCAGGTGCTGTTCTAGTTGCTGGAGACGCAGTCATGGAAATTCACAGGGCAAAACTATCTTTCTTGTGCAACTGCTGCCTGGCAAGAGACACAAGTAGTGCCATCAATCAGAAAAGTTAAGAGTTGTGGGGCTGGGGTTGTGGTTCAGTGGTAGAGCGCTTGCCTAGCATGTGTGAGGCACTGGGTTGAATCCTCAGCACTGCATATAAAAAATAAAGGTCCATCAACAACAACAAAAAAGACAAAGAAAGAAAAATTAAGAGTTGTATCCTTGAGCTCCCCAAATAACCGTCTGACTTCTTTTAACCTATTTTTTCACATACAGAAGAGTTTTCTGTTATTAACATTGATGCCAAGCTGTTGATTAATTTCACGCGTCAACTTGATTGGGCCAGAGTGCCCAGATATTTGGTCAGAAATCACTACCCCACCCCCACCAGCTATGATGTAGCTTAAAGACATCAGCACACACAGAGCTCTTGGTACAATTCCTGGCCACCTTCTGTTCTCAGTGTGGTCGTTTAAGGGATCCATCCAGATTCTAGAGTGTGTGAAGCTTATATGGTGTGTGTGTGTGCGCGCACATGCATGTGTATATGAGGAAATTAGTTAAGGGAAAAAATAAAAAGTTACTAAGGAGTTGTAGGTTCAGTGTGCCTGACAGCCCCCAAGTCTAGCATCTATAGCTACCCTGTAGTCTTTCTCGGCAGCAGCTGTATTTCTTCTTTATGTCTCCAGGTCTCCAAAGGAATATATGTCTGATGATAGAGCTCTTTTAACTTCTAAATCCCACGTGGTTACTTTCCTGACAGTGGAAAATCTCAGGGGATTAGGCCACGCGTCTTGCAACAGACTGCTGCTCCAAGAACCAAGTCGCTGCAGGCACCGGCTCTGAACTTGGGCGTCTGTGGCCTCCTCTCTCTGGCCCTAGAGCGGACAACACCTGTGGTCTGCTCCCCCAGCCCCCCGGGGGTCTCCCACCCAGAACAAGAAGGCTTAATGAAGAATTCCTGAAGGGACAGGGTGGGCCAGAGGCTGGTGGTTGGATTTTTCTTTTCTTAAGAACTGGTTTCAGTTATTTTCAATATTGTCCTCTTGGGCCAGAGAGGCGTGTCTTTTATTGTTGAATTCTTAGCAAGAAGTGAAGTGGAGAAAGAATGAGAGAAAATGGAGCAACACTTCCACTCCTGTGTGTGAAGGATGTTTCTGTGAGGTCAGCCAGGCTGGGGCTAGTGGCCTGTGTTCTGGAGGGGGCGATTGGGGTCCGCAGGGCTTGAGGGCATCCCTGGGCTATAGGGAAGAGTGGAGAATCCACACCGCTAGGGCATTTCCCATGAGATCGTGCTGCTTCTTGGATGAGTGGGCATTTTTAGCTCCATTTTACAGACAAGATAACTGAGCCCAAAGAAGTGAAGTGACTTGTCCAAGGTCTCTTAAAAAATATAACAATCAAAAATGAATCATGTGAATAATAATAACAAAAATAGCAGCTGGGGACCATGTATCAGGCACTATTCCTAGTACATGAACTAAGTTTGTTACATGCAAAATTTCTTTGTGGCAGATGTTACCATCATGCCCAGTTTATAGATAAGATGAGGCACAGAGAGGTTGTTATTTGTTCAAGAATTGCAGAGCCTAGATTCAAACCCGGGCTCTGGAACTATCCTCCTATCTACTCCACTAAGCCACAAGCTTTGAGGCTGGACAAGAGCGCAGGTCTCGGGATGTCCAGTCCAGGATCCTGTCCACCATGTCACAAGAGTCACTTCCTTTTTCCCTCCTGGCACTAACATCCCCACAGAACCCCTCGCCTCCAGCCAAGTGTTCAGCCATCTTTCTGGAACGCTCTCCTGCCCCGGGGCTTCAGAGCCCACTCTACTTGCTCCTCTCTGGGTGTTTGACCTTGGGCCTGCTGTTCAGCCTGTGTTCCCTCTGTGCCTCCCCTGGTCACATAAGGGTCATGATGGGAACCTGGTGTTGTCAGTGTGACGGGGAGGAGGTGGGTAAACCAGCAGCTCCGCTCCAGGCATGGAGGGGTTAAGCCTCGTGTGCACTCGGAACCCAGGACCCAGGACCCAGCAGCAGGGGCTTTGGGAATGAGAGGGCGAGTCCGCCGGCTGGGAGTCTGCTCACCGGGCCGGTACCTAGAGGTGTGCAGCACACGCTGTGGCCACCGTGGGTCAGTTCAGCCTGACTGGCTCCATGTTCATTCTGGACTTTGAGATCCTCTCAGTCCAGCTCCCTACATAGCAAAGAGGCAGGCGGTGGCGGACCCCGCTGGGGCTAGGAGCACATCGTGTCCACCACTTTCCTTTGGCCCAAGAAAGCCACGTGCACAAGAATGGCATCAAGGGGGCTGATGGCTGTCATTCTCCCATATGGAATGTCCCTTTAGGAAGGACCCCACAAGGAGAGGGACAAATCTTTTTAACAGTGTTCCACTATGGTGAGGATTGAACGCATGCACAGCGGTGGCTGGAGGTGGCGTCCCCTCCCTGTGTCTTCACATGACTTCCTTCTGCCCCTGTCCAGGCAGCCACAGAGAAGGGTTGCGAGAGCAAAGCAGGGTGGGTGATTCTGACCCAGCAGCAAGCCCGTCTGGCTGGAGGGGACGATGCATGCAGGACCACTTGACTGGGGACTGTGGTGGGAAGCTCCTCCTTAGGTTGGATGTGTTAGGTGTGGATTGGAGGTTTGGGGAGGGGGACACATCTCCACCTAACAACCAGCACCATTGCCCACATCT
Organism: Geosciurus inauris; assembly: GCA_004024805.1. Taxonomy (NCBI): domain Eukaryota; kingdom Metazoa; phylum Chordata; class Mammalia; order Rodentia; family Sciuridae; genus Geosciurus; species Geosciurus inauris. The sequence continues at coordinate 53,697 of PVHX01006875.1, forward strand.
AGAAAAGACCCTTAGACCAGGTCTTCTCAGCCCCTGCCTCAGACATACCCCTGGCTCCCCTGGCTCCCCGCGCCCCTTGGATGGCTCTCAAATCTAGTTGTTCCAGAATCACCTTTGAGAACTGCCCCGAAGGCTCGTGCTTCTGTGTGTTGCTTTTATGAGTTTTGCCTCATCTTCATCCCCCTGAGCAGATGTCTGTATCAGTTCCTGTGGCTGCTATAACAAAAGCCCACAGACAGAGTGGCTTAAAAAACATGAGTGCATTTTTGTCATGGAGCTGGAGGGTAAAAGTCCAAGATAGAGGTACTATTGGCAGGCCAGGTTCTTTCTGAACCTGTTTCTCTCTCCCTGGCTTGTAAATGGCACCTTCATCCTCTCTCCTCACCTGGACTTCTTTCTGGACCTATCTGTGTTCTAACCTCCTCTCCTTACAGTGACACTGGATGTCACCGAATTGTTTCTGTAAAGTCCCTGTCTCCAGGTGGGGGTGGAGCTCAGTGGTACAGCACGTGCTCAGTATGTGCAAAGGCCCTGGGTCCCATCCCCAGCACCAAACCAATAAAAATGAAAAAAGACCCTATCTCCAAATACAGTCATCCATTTTAAAGTATTACTTAAAATATGAATATGGGGACCCCAATTTCAGCCCATAGTATGTCATAAAGAAATACCATACCATAATCATACCAGATGATAGTGTCACTATCACCATAAATAGACAGATACTCTCACTTTGCTAGAGACAGAAGCACCTGGAATAAACACCAGGCACATAGTAGGTGCTCAATATTTACAGGATAAATGATTGAATGATAGTAGCATCAATATAATGGAGAAAATTACTTTGGGTAATATTATATTATAAATATTTCTAATTCTAACAGTATTCTAATCTTCTAAATAGTTGCTCATTCAAAGCTACAAGCCTGAGATTGCTCTCTTTCTTAATGTAAGGAGACTTCACTTGTTAGGAGCTCATTAAAGACAATAATGTCGACATTGACCGAGACTCTCCACTCTACTCAATGAGAATAGAGATGATAAAGAGATCAATGTTCTCTTTCTGTGATTCCATTATTTTATTGTGTCCTAAAATCCTTCCACATTCTGCTAGTGGCTGTTGTCCTCACCTTGGGGAAATGGGGGCCTGCCCACAGGACCAGGCCAAGCTCTTACCAGAGCCTGCTAAGTCTTCCTGAGCTGTCCCCACACCCCCTGCAGGCCCACACTCTGATTCTTCACCTCTGTGGACTCCAGCAGAATTGTCCAGAACAACTCAGGCATAACTGCCTCTGCTCTGCTGGGCTCACAAACTCCTCCTCATCCCTCAGAACCCACTGAAGAATGCCCCATAGAGACAGGCAGGTGGAACATGTAGACTTACAGACGAGCATTTCCATCTTCCTAGGAAGAAAATGCAAATGTAGCTCTGGAAATTATATATATGAACATAATAAAACATGTTGGGAAGACGGTCATTTATTTTCTTTTTGCTTATCTGTGGTTTCTGGTTTTTTGACAGCCAACACGTATTCTTCTGTAATGGTAATAAAAAGTTACTTTTGATGCTTTCAAAGAGCAAGTGTCTGCATGTTTTCTCTGGGGAACTCATTTTGAATAATATCCTGCTTCCAAGACACGTGTGCACACGCACACACACATACACACACGCACGCCCCAGGCAGGCCGGTGATGTCACTCCTTTCAGCTATCTTTGCATTTGGCACATAATTATTTCATTAATCATGCTCTTTTGAAGTTATCTATTTATTTATCCCCTTCCCACTCTGGTTTGCAAGGCGGTACTGTTTATGTGTGCAGAGCTTGGGTCCTGAGCAGTGACGCCTGGGGTGGAATCCTGAGCAAGCCCTTGCTCCACCTGCTCCGGGACCACCGGGCCTTCCCCTCCACAGGTGTCATCCTGGGCTGCTCGGCACACTGTGTTTGGATCAGACTATGGAGGTGCCACTGCAGTAATGAGATGGACAGCTAGGCAGGAGCCGGGGGTGTGAGAAAGCAGCAGACCAAATCGTCTGCTGCAAGGTCCACTCGCCCTGCAAAAGAAAAGTCCAGAGCCCCGGGAGAAGGATCGTGGAAGGAAAGGAGGGATGGAAAGTTCACTGGGTGGTGCAGACAAGGAGTGAGTACTTAGAAGACGTCGGGGGTTCCCATCCCATGCTGGAAGAGAGCCAGCTCAGGGGCAGGGGCGTCCTCACGTCCTGGCTGTATTAGCTCAAGTGTCCCTAACAAAATACCTCAGACTGAGTGGTCTGAACACCAGAAATTTATTTTCTCAGTCCTGGAGGCTGGAAGCCAGAGACCAGGTCCCCTCAGAGTGTGGTGGAGGATGAGGGTCCTGTCCAGGAAGTAGTCCAGCAGGAGAGGATCTCTATGCCAAGTTTGCTTTTGCTCTAAGGGAACTGGGGAGCCATGGCAGAGTTCGGAGCTGAAAAGGGATACACTCTAAACTAGGCTTTGAAAGCGTCCTCCGTGTTGCTCTGCTGAAAAGAAATTACAGGAGAAAACAACAAAATCTAGAAGAGCAGTGAAGTCTCAAGGGAGGTGATAATGGCTTGGGTCGGGGTGTGGGGAGAGTGGTGGTCAGATTTTGGGTAAAGGATGAAGGTCAAGAGAACAGAACTTCCTAATGGACGGCATGTGGGGGTGAGAGAGAGAGAGAAAAGTCACGCATGACTCCAAAGTTTATGAGAAGAGCAATTTGCAGAGAGGCCCAGGGGACATTAGGCAATGACTAGAGACATTTGGGTGGTCACGAACCTGGAAGTGCTACTGGCATTCAGTGAACAGAGGTCAGGGAGACTGCTAAGACACCCTTCAGTGCTCAGGACAGCCCCATGGCAGAGCATGATTCAGCCCAAATGTCAGCAGGACTGACATTGAGGAGCCCTTGTGCAGAAGGGGGACCGTCTCACTGGGAGCCAGACATGTCACAGGAAAGATCAGTAGCTCAGTTATGGAGATTTGGATTTACTGACTGGATGGCTATGTCTCCACTGTGTGATGTCGGGAAAGCATTTACCTCTTGGAGCCTCAGTTTTCCTTCTGTGAAATGGGTGTTCACATTGCTCTCTACCTCGCCGGGATATCATGAACTAGTGCCTAAGAGAGTGAGAGCACTTGGTAAATTATAGCTGTGGTCACAGAGGGGAGTGTGTCTTAGTCATCCTGCAACCCAGCACTGAGGGCAAGGCCTGGAATGTGCTAGGCAACCAACCATTGCTCCTTGATTGAAAGACCAAACGGACAAGAGGCTTTCCATCGGATGGCACCCTAATTTTCTCAGGTCCCACCCAAGTTGAAGTTCAAGGTGAAAGAAGGAAGTCAGATTTGTCAGACTGTTTCCCTGGAGCTGAGTAAGTGAAGTTTCAACAGAAACCTTGAGACAGAAAGCACAGAGGTTGAGAGACCAGTGGGACCAGAGCCAACCATGTGTCGGAGAAGATTCTCCCAAAGGCCCCCCTCTGGTTTTGCCCTAAGTCCCAGCTTTCTTTCTTTCTTTTTTTTTTCCTTTTTCTTTTAAATGTAATTTCACTAATTTATTGGGTTACAGCTAATAATTCAAATGTATTTACATGTCAAATTTTGTTAACTTGTTAGTTAGGAACAAAAGTTTTATTACGTTAGACTAAGAAAGAGATCATCGTGACGCGTTCTTTATAACTGGGATTCATCAATGTGCTCCTGCAGGCGACCTGAGAGAGCCTTTCTTGGACTCCAGTCCCTCCTGCTTGGCCACTTTTACTCCTGGTACAAGTGGCTTCCCAGCCTTCCTGTTCCTTCCCCTTGTAAGTCAGAGGGTTTATAAGCTCAGTGCTTTGAGCCTCAACTTACCAATGTCTATCCACATGACAGGGACAGGCAGGAAATCTGGAAATAAACAAGCAAAGGAAAACATCCACCCTCATGTACCTGGCATTCTCTAGCCTTTTTCCTTTGGGATGACATCAGTGATGGTGGTCCCCTTTATCTGCAGCCTCAGTGACTGGTGACCAACTCCACTCCAAAAATATTAATATTTGTCTTGGCTCTCTAAAGGAAGAGACCCCACCTTCACATAGACTTTATTAGACTACATTGTTATCATTGGTCTATTTGATGATGAATCATGGCTGTTGATGTCTTATTATACCAAGTTTATAAGTTAAACTTTAGCACAGATGTGTTGGTATAGGAAAAAAAATATGGTATCTCTAGAGTTCAGAACTCTCTGCGTTTCTTGCATCTTCTTGGGGTCATGGAACACATCCCTGCCATTCAAGTGGGACTCTTGAACAAGACACAGACCAAGCCAACTCAAATGGATGTCCAAAGGTGAAATGTTCACATGTGTGTGCAACTTGGAGATATAAAATCTGGGGTATTGAGTTCCCCAAAGGTAGACCAAACCCAGTGATGGTTCATTTGTATTGTAAACAAATCATCCAAAACCCTGAGGTTATTCACTCTTGTCTACTGGACACAGCACAGTGCTGTCTGTGTAGGTTTTCTTAGAAAGAATGTTAAATAAATGAGAAGAAAGAGTAGATGGACCCCTAGCTTAGCAAGATAGCGGCCAGAGCTCAACATCTCCCACACACACAAGAATGTTGTGAAACAGATTCTCTTCCCTATGTTTTTAGACTTCCTCATAATTTTAAGTTTTCCATATAAAGTATACCTATGCATACATGTAGCTATCTATGCTGCATTTAATTATTTGTACTTTATATATAATGTATATATTGGGTTTAATGAGGAAGAAAGCTAATGTTCATATAACTCACACATCAGAGTCAGAAACAAGACTGAAACTATTAAATTGTCCATGGTCCATATCCTGTTGTACTTCTGTCCCCGCTTGCTCTCCAGAGGGCAGATCTGCAGTCTGGGGACCTTCCTGTATGAGAGCAAGACATCAATCCCAGGAGCACCTAGGAAGCTTCTCCTCACATTTCATTGGCCAAGGACAGGGTCATGTGCCTGCCCATTAGCCAATGACAGGCGAAGATACTGGGTTGGCTGGAGTTGTCTTGAGTTAAGTGGGATTTTTTCATTTTTTCATCTGGAGAGGAAAATTATAAAATTCCTCAAGTTGTCATAAACATTAAATCAGAACACAAGTTACCCTCCCATGGCGTCAAGATGATGGACAGTGGTTCCTTCCACTCTGTAGGCAGCTCACACTTCCAGCTCCCACCCCGAAGCTACATAGATACACGCATGGGCAGGTTCACACACAGCTCTGGAATTGGGTGGTCCTGGGCGGACGTCCCAGCTCAGGAACATCCCAGGGATGCTGACTTTCATACACTCAGTATGTTGCAGGCACTGGTAGGTGTCCAGAACGGAATGTCCTGCCTACTGGACAAGATTCAAAAACTCATACATATAAATGCAAAACCATAATTGTAGTAAACCCCACAAAAGGCCTGTGCGCCGTAGGAGCACGTGATGGGGTCTGCGGAGGGAGCTTCCCGGGGACAGACAGAGCTGGAATCTGGACAAAGAACAGGCATGGGATGGACAGTAGCTGGTGTGCTGCAGCCTCTGCATTGCTTCCTGAGAACTGAGATGTCAGCGTTCAGGCATTTTGCAAGCTGGTTATTAAGGATAGTCATTATTAAGAATTATACAGACATAAAATTTCAAATGCTATATTAAAAAAACAAAATGATAAATTCTCAACACATACCGCTTCCTAATTTCCTTACTACATGTTCCATCGTCTTCTCTCTTGAGGTTATTTCTGACGATTAAAACCATGCAGTGGAAACCCTGTGTAATGGTGTGCTATGGAACGTCTCTTTCCAACATTATGTTCCTGGACAAAAAGTTAGTAGCTTGAGGTTTGGTCACGGTGGCGATGTTTACACCCCAGCAATTGGCAAACACTCACGATCAGATTTTTTTTTCTCTCACCCCGCACAAGGCTCCCAGAAAAAGCCAATTATTGAGCATTGAGCTGCAGAGCAGAGGGATTGTGGGAGGACATTGCAGGCAGTAGGGACAGCCGGCAGAAAGGCCTGGCGGTAGAGAAGGAAATGGTGTATTTGGCAAATCAAAATAAGGCCATTGGGAATGCTAAGAATCTATACCTCCAAGGGTTGTGTGGACTAAATAGAATAATCCACGCATGCTGTTTAACACAGTGCCTGGTACACACAGGGTCCTTGATAATGGTAGCTGAACATTTAACATGTTGATCAGTGTTCAGTTTCTTCAATGGTGGCCGCCTGTGTTTTAGGCCTAGGGTGGCAGGAGCTTCTGGCTGCCCACCCAGTCCCCACCCCTACCCCTTCTTCCTCAGCTTAAAATAATTACAATATTGTTCTGGGCAACAAGGCTCTCAGGTGAAATATTTATGATCCTGGGCTCTGTGGATGCAGGGGTGGCCATGGCATTGAGTGTTGACCCACATGACCTGAGCTCAGAGTCCTGATGACCTTCATAACTGGAATGTGGACTTGGGGCTTCGAGTTGCCACAGGCCTTTTTCACTCATGTGCGTCTTGGTCTGCTTGGGCTTCTATAACAAAATACCATTGACAGGGAGGCTTATAATAAAAAAAAAAAATCCATTCCCCACAGTTCTGGAAGCTGGAAGTCCAGGATCAAGGAATGGTACCTTCTCATTGTGACCTCACACTGCAGAAGGGATGAACAAGGGGTCTCTCTAGGGCCTCTTTGATAACAGCACTCGTCCCATTTGTGAGGATTCTGCTTTCTTGACACAGTCACCTCCACAAGGTTCCACCTTTTAAAACTACCATCTTGGGAGTTAGGGTTAAGGTTAGGGTTAGAGTGTCAGCATAGGAGTCCTGGAGACAATAGTCCTGGGAGATACTATTGCAATATTGTGGTAAGACAGAGGATGGATGAAGAAGTTGGGAAAAGTGCCCGATCTCAAGTCCCTGCTGTTAACAGTGACACGCTGCAATGACCCTCCTCTGGACTTGGTTGGTTTCAAAATCCACTGTCTGGATCCATTCATCTGCTGATGGACTTTTAGGTGGATTCCATATGGGTCTTCCTATTGTAAATAATGGCACAACATCCTGAGCTCATTTCCATTGAGTATACAACCAGACATGGAATTTCTGGGTCACACAGCCGTTCTATTTTTAGTTTTATAAAGAGCTCCCCCGCCCCCCGCTAGTTTCCATGGTGGCTGAACCAATTTCCATTCCCACTTCCAGTGAATAAGGATTCTCTTTTCTCCACAACCTTAGAAATGCTGTCATCTTTCATCTTTTTGATAACAGCCGCCCTAACAGGTGTGACGTGACATCTCACTGTGGTCTGGATTTGCATTTCCCTGGTAATCAGTGATGTCGGACACTTTTTTCACACATGTGTGGCCATGTGTTGTGTGGTCTTTGGACAAATGGTGCAAGCCCTTTGTCCACTTTTTAATCCAGCTCTATGTTTTCTTGATATTTAGTTATAGGAGTTCCTTATATGTTTGAATATTAATCCCCCATCTGAGATGTGGTTCAAAAGTATTTTCCGCCACTGTGAAAGCTTCCTTTTCGCTCTATGGATGGATGTTCTTGCCATGCAGAAGCTATTTAGTTTACTAGAACCCCATTTACATATTTTTGTTTCTCTTGCCTGTGTTTTGGGGGATCACATATACAAAATGGAGTACTAGTAAGCATTAAAAAAGAAGGTAATCCTGTCATTTGCGATGACACAGAGGAATCGGGAGGACCTTGTGTTGACTGGAATAAACCAGGCACAGAAAGACAGATACTGCATGATCTCAACTTCATATGGAACCTAAAAACATCAAACTTATCACAGCAAAGCAGAGTGGTGGTTTCCAGGAGCTGGAGAAAGGAGGAGGAAATGGGCATCTGTTGGGTAGGTACACAATTTCAGTGAAAGAGAAGGAATCAGTTCAGGAGATCAGCTGCACGACATAATGGTTCTTATTAACAACATTTTATAGACTTAAAAATTGGTAATAGAGTACATTTTGCTGGTATCCTCCAACACACACAGAGAAATGTGAGGTGATAGATATGTTCATTAGATAAATTTAGCCCTTCCAAAAGTAGGCCTATATCAAAACATCATGTCACACACCATAAATGTATACAATTTTTGATTTGTTAATGTTAAATCAATTATCAATCACTTTGATAAAACCCCTACCTATTTAAGCACCCGAAGCTGGCTATTCTGTTACCGGCAGCTGAATGTCTTCCCAACTGATACAAATGAATTCTCCAGCCATCGGGTACTATAAGCAATATGATGATATAAGTTCTGTCAGAAGTTTCTAGACCTTGCTACTGATAATTGGGTCCAAGGACCACCAGGATTTTCACTGCCTGGAAGTTGATTGGAAATGTAGTGTCTCAGACCTCCTAATAAAACTTATATTTTTGCAAATTCCCATTACAATGAAATTTGAGAGGTACTTCTTTAGGAAATTCTCATAGAACCGCTAGAACTTCTAAATTTGATTTGACTCCTACCTGAAGGTGCCTGGAGCATTCAAAGCCAGAAACCTACCCACACAAGCAGATTTTTTGATGCTCTACTGGCCCCAAACCCTGGCCTCATAAGGAAACTGGTGTTTGCTCTGAGCAGCTATCAGAGTGGTTGCAGAATTACCCAACACCCAGAAATGAAGCCTCCACATCCATCTCTTGATAAACACACTCAGGCCCTGAAAAGTTCAAACTCCACGTTGGGTCCTGACCTCTGAAATATTTATACACAGTGATGCACCTTCCGGATAACATCTCCTGGAATCTGCTTTGCAGCCAGGCTGCGACCGGGCGGGAGTTAATAAATGCTCTTGTTGTCTATAATTCAGCAGGAAAGCTTTCAGGGGCCCCCAGACACTGCTAAGAATAGCCAGGTTCCTTCTCATCTTTGAGAGTTCCAAAAGCAAAGATAAGTTTCCTGGTCCTCTCCTTTCTCTTATAGACTACAGTTTAGAAGCTCTGAGTTGGTGCCATCTGGCCCATGTCCGAGAAATACCCTTGTTTGTTGGAATGGATTCAGCCTTTCACTGCTTTCTTCCTTGTACCAGTCTTTGCCAGACTAGTTCAATCTTGGGTCATCGCTGTTTGGGTTTCTTGATTAACTCTAAGCCTCCCAGGGAAGCACAGAGAAACAGAGCTCTGTTAGAGCCACGGGGCTCATAGGACAAGCAGCTCTCTAAGCAAGCGGAAGAACAAGCTTCTTTGCTTGACTTTGAGTCTTCTGTTTTTTATTTCCCAAGTTCTTGAACATTCCCCCACCTGATCCTCAACAGAGACAGAGTTTGAGGAGCAGAAAGTTCAGGCTGTAACAGAGCAAAATCCATCCCTTGCTCAGCCTCCAGTAGCTGTGGAACCAGGAGTTAGGTGATTCGAACTTTCTGTCCCTGTTTGAGACATGGGGACGGTGAAGTGTTCCAGTGGCCCCTGTCAGTACCGCCGTGCCTACCACTGGAACACATGTCCTTCCATGTCTCTGTTACCTGGATTAATGCTTGGCTGTGTGGGTTGAGTGTGTCCCCCCCAAGTTCATGTGCTGGAACACTGATTGATTCTTCACTGTGGCATGTCAGGAGGCAGGGCCTAGAGGGTGGTGTTGGGTTGTAGGGGTGGGGCCCCCTGAATGGACTCCCAGGCTTGGGTGAGCTATCTTGGGAGTTCTACCCCCACTTCTCTCTCACATGCCCTCTCCTCTTCCAACCTTCTGCCTTGAACTCAAGCAGTCCAGGGGTCTCAGCAAAAGGGGAGAACCTTGGCAGGCGGGGAGAGAAAAAGCAAAATCTTTCTAAGCCTGAGCACAAAATTTGCACTGCAAGCTGAGCTGAGGAAACTGAGTCGCTGGGGAGGAGAACACCATGCCCATCACCCACCGTGTGCCCTCGGGCCTCTGCCTCCTTGCCAGGGCGGGTAACAGCTGGATTCCACTCTGCTCTTCACCCTGTGTCTCTGCATATCCTGTGTTGTGTCCGACTCTCTGGGCGTAGCTTTGTCTGAGAGAATCAAACGCTATCTCCTGCCTTGAACGAGGAAATAAAACCTCCACTGAGCAGACTAGGAAGGCAGAAGCTGGCCTGTTAATCACCATGACCAACAAATACTACAGTAAAGAAAGGAGGGCAGGAAGGGAGGGCGGAAGAGGAGGAAAAACCCAGTCATTCTGAACGTGCCTTGAGTCTCCTAGGAGGAAAGTGCGCACACACACACGCACACACATGCACACACTCAGTCACCACTTACCTGTCCAACTTCTATTTTAACTCTTCCATGCATTTTCCAAGTCCTTTCAAACTCACCCTTATCTCAGCTCTCTTTTGTGGCTCTGGGCAGGTCCGTGAACCTCTCTGCCTCTGGAGCTATAAAATTGGGATCATAACCCAGCTTTATCTGCTCCCAAGAGCTGTGAGATAATTAAGCACGGTTCCTCACTTAGAAAAGACCTGAGGGTTGTGCAGATATCTCAGGTTATTGTGATCATTACCAGTTTCCGGGCCCCCGAGCTGCACACGTGGAGGGTCCCAAGCTCCTCGGATGCGCACGCCTGAGCTCTTTCTATGGCTGGTGGCACTGCTCGGGCTGAGCTTTGGTGGCCTGGCAGAGCGAATGGAGAAACCAGTTGAAAACAACAAACAGGACTCCCGGCACCTGTCCACAGACACCATGCAAGTTCAGCGTGGAAGTGCACATACTTCAGGGGAGGAACGAAAGGGAAGGGAGTCCTAAGAGCACAGGATCTTGGATCCTGGAATCTCTGAGCACTGCTTCCTTGGGAAAGGACCTTGACTATTTCTAGGCACTAATAAGATCAATTGCCTGCTGCTGATGGGTCCAGGATTGAGCGTTGCAAGATTCCACTGGGCCCTGTGAAATATCAAGTCAAGGTTTTCCACTTTGGAGTGGAGACAAGAAGTTCTGTTGCTTTAAATGCTAGATCCTCTGCCACATAGTAGGTGCTCACTAAATGGTGAGTAAATGGATGGGATTAAACCAATGAATGAACACCAGAACGGATGAACGTCTCCACAGCATGCCAGATAGGCAATGTGTACTCTGCTCTGCATGTCCTGCTGCATCCCCACCACCAGTGCTAAGAAGTCCCTGATCTCTTTCCCTGTGAGTCCAGATGTGACCTCAGTCCTAGTGGCAGACAATTCCAGAAGGAGTCCTATAAATTTAGGGCCTAATAGATTTTTAATCTGGTCTCCCTCCCATTGTGGCCCCCTAGCACAGAACAATATGGATGCTCACTGGTCTACTGCAATAGCTGCCACTCCTCCAGCTGAATATCCACACGGCATCCTTAATCCAGAAATCAGCACACCCAGGATGTCAAGGACACTGCTTAGGGTTTATGCCCTTCCATTGGAGAAGCATTACAAGATAGGCCAATTCCACAGTTTCTGCAATTATGACAGAGATAAAGTATACCTAGCGACTAAACACACAAACTCTAGAGTCGGATTTCAACACCCAAATATGTCTTTAACATTTATTTGCTGGGAGCTCTTCCACTTAACCATGCATGCCTCAGTTTCCTCATTTGCAAAAGGGAGATCAAAATGATGCATTTAAAAATCTGGGTGCAAAGTTTATGCACATGGATGCTTGCCAAGGATTTAGCACAGTAGGTTTCCCTGAAGCACTGGGATTTTTTTTTTTTTTTTTTTGTAACCTGGTGAAGTGTGTGAGGGCCATGGAATCCCACAAAGTACATCAAGTATGGTACATAGCATGCTTGCTTCTGAACAAAGATAATTGTTATTTTCTCTGGTCGGGCTATTTCACATTTTTTAATGAATTAGTCACACAGAGAACATTTGGAGTACACCTAGGGGAAATTCCAGGGAATAGTAGCTCCCCCAAATTGCATTTCCCTTCTGTCCACACACGCTGACACATATCCCTGCAGCTCAGTCCCTACCGATCCCAGAAAGAGCACACTAATAAGGTCACATCACCCATTCTCACTTTGCCAAATACGTGAGCTCCCGTACTCCATTCAGGAGCATCGTGGCCCCTGAGAATCCCTCCATGCAGTGCAATATGCCACTTCTGTCCCATAGAGTCTGCTCGCTCTCCCTCCTCCTGCAGACCCGTCTCCACTCTTCCCAAGTTCTCTGTCACTGTCTGTTAGACTTGCACAGAAGTAAAAAAAAAATTACTTCCTAAAATGTTCAAAAGTCTTTCCTCAGTTTGTTATTAAAGCAATTATCTAGCATAACACACTGAAATCACCAAAGGTATTCTAATAGGAAACAAATGGCCCAGACAGGCGACCAGCCGGACTTGGGATCTTTATTGAAAAATGAAGGGAAGGTGATTAGTGGGGAAAGGCAGGGAGGAAAGATTTTCCACCTGGCCTTGGACAGTACATCAAAAGGCTGTCAAAGGATGCTATTTATAATCATTACTGCTCTGTCTGTGGAGCTCTGTTGGTCTGTCTTTCCTACCCACCCCACCTCTGCATGGAATCCTGTTCATGCAGCTGCTGTCCTTTAGAGCTGGGACATAGGGACCACAATCTGGGGAAAGTCCCTCTGCCCATGTGCCAGTCAGATGGATCTCCATGGGGCTTCGTATGGTGCCTACTATCTGCATACCTGCTCTCTGCATGACCTTGCGACAGTTACTCACCAACAATAAAACAATAAAACTCAAACACCCTGAACAGATGCTGGACTGCCTACATACTCAGTGGAAACTGGCTTTCTAGAGGTGAAGGTCCACTCAGAGCAAAAGCCCTGGGGAAAAAACAAACAGACAAACAAGCAAGGGAGGGACATTTACTCCACAAACACTGATCAGGAATTTATCATGCAGCCATTGCTGGGTGTTGCCCTGGGAACATATTAGTGAAAATAAAGAGCTTTTCCCCAAGTATTGGCACGGCTGTGGAAGATAGGGTTAACCTTGGGCCAACTCCCACGGACTGGCCAATAATATCTGCAACTGTGATATGAGAAGATTCTGAGCTCAGAAGAAATCAGCTCTGTGACTGATTGTTGATGCCTGCATTGGCATCCTGGGGAAGATGGCAGCACCCTGCATTTTTGACCAAGTGTTTCTCTGCAGCTCTTCTCCAGCCCCAACGTGCATGCTCATTAACTGGGATCTTGGGAAACGATAGGTTCTGATACTGCAGGTCTATAGCAGGGCCTGAGCTGCTGTATCCCCAGCAGGCTCCCAGATATTACCCAAGCTGCTGGTTCACGGAGCACACTTTGAAGGCAGGTGTCTAGAGAGATCTGTCAATAAAACCACCGCGTTCCCAGATCCATCTTTCTCCTGGCCAAGTAACTTTGTCTAAATCAGTGCCACGGAGAACAAGGCATTCCAGGGTATGTGCTGAGACGGAAGTCGGGTCGGCATCTCTCTGCCGGGTTCCCCAAAGTCAAAGGCAGTGGTCCAGCGAGCTTGGACCTCCAACCGGTGGCCTCTGTTGACTGGCTCAGAGCAATTGAAGGCTCTCAGAGGTCTGCAGCCTCCTCTCAGAGCCCTGGCAGAAGTTCAGATGTTTTTCCAAATCAAGCCCAAGGTCTCTAGGTGTCTCCCGGGGCCTCCTAAACGCCCAGGCTAAAGCTCTGGAAGAGGACACTCCTGGGCGAGCCTTTGGGCAACACCGCCTCCTTTGGCTGAGCAGATGATCACTTCAAAGTCTCCTTTCTTGTGGTATTTTAGGACCTCTGGCCCTGGCCAGAAACCATCATCAACCCAGAGAGGTAGGAAAGTGGAAAAGGAGAAAGCATCCCTAGTCAACTCCCCTGACCCCCAACGAAGCTCTTTGCTTGGATCTCATTTGAGTCTGGGTGAAAATCCATTGAGACCTTGCAGAGTTCATTAACCCTGGATTGTCTGCTCATCAAAAATCCTATTTTTTCCAGGAGGAACAGAAGGTAGTCACCAGGTGGACAAGTGATGGAGCATTTCAAATATCCTGTGGGATCCCAGGGAAGCTAGTAGCCACACAGTGAGAAAAGTGATACAGGGCACAAGACGTCGGTTCTCAGTGATGAGGCACAACTTTCCTGGGTAAGGGTAAAGAGATAAGAGGTGAAGAACAGAACATGGAAAACACACCTCAAGGCTTGAGATCCTGGCTGCACCCTTTATATAGGACATCTCAGACTCTCTCCTGCTCCTGTGCAACAGACCAGCTGCAGCATCCATGTTTCTGTTCCCCTAAGCTCATCCCCACCCCAGTGCCTTTGCATCTGCTACTGCTTCCGCTTAGAATCTTTCACAAACCTTCCTGTGGCTGCTTTCCTCTCACTGTGAGTTGCTGCGTCTCATCTCTCACCTCTTCGAAGAAGCTTTCACCAATCAAACTGGCTAAAGGAGCCCTTATCCCCTCTGGCCATTCTTTTTCACTTTCCCCTAATTAACTTGTATCACTGTACTGATGTCTATCTGAACTTGAATTGTAATTTTTCACTGGTTTCTGTGTTAATCATCTACATTTTCCTATAGCATATAAGTTCCATGGGTAGGAATTTATCTTCTGTTTACTGAAGACATCTTACATCTTGGAAAAATTCCTGACTCACAGAATATCCTTGATATTCATTTATAATGAATATCACTGAATAAATGATCTCTCTGGCCATCGTGATTGGTTCAGGCATGGTCATGTGATTTGGATAGCGCCAATCAGAGTGCTTTGGGGGCCTTTTCTCCTGAGCTAATAGAAAGAGAACACTTTCCACTAAATTAGAAAGAGGTAGAGAAAACCTGTCCAGAATATGGCTTTGATCACCAAGTGCAGGCCAGTCCAGGATCTGGGAGTCACTCAGTCATCAGATGACTGATTGTGGCTGGACTGATGTCCTGCTTCTGCTACTTCTTGGCTAGGGGGCTCTGGAGCGGATTCAATGTTCATCCCCCAAAACACATCTCCTCCGAATCTGTAAGTGTGACATTTGGAACGGGGATCTTTGCAGATATAATTAAGGATCTCTAGATGAGATGATTCTGGATGAGCCTGGCAGGTCCTATACCCAACGACAAGTATCTTTATGAGAGACACAAGGGAAATTCAGGAGAAGGAGGAGAGATTAGAATACGAAGGCCACAATCCAGAGACGCCTGGAGGCCCCAGAAGCTGGGACAAGCCAGTAAGAGATTCTGTCCTGGAGTCTCTGAAGAATGTGCAATTGTCTTGATACCTGGATTTTTAAAAACTTTGTTCTTTTTAGATATACATGATGGTAGAGTGCATTTTGACATATTAAACATGTGGAGTGTAACTTCCCATTCTTGTGGTTGTACCTGACGGGGAGTTACACTGCTCGTGTATTCCTCTGTGGACATAGGAGGGTTATGTTCCATTCATTCTACTGTCTTTCCTCTTCCTTCTCTTCCTTCTCCTTTATCTAATGCAATGAGTTTTTGTTCTTCCCTCCCCCATTGTGTGTTAGCCTCTGCATATCGGAGAGAACATTCAGCCTTTGGTTTTCTGGGATCAGCTTATTTCACTTAGCATGATAGTCTCCAGTTCCATCCATTTACCAACAAATGCCCTAATTTCATTCTTCTTTAAGGCTGAGTAATATTCCATTGTGTATATATGCCACATTTTCTTTATCCATTCATCTGTTGAAGGGCACCTAGGTTGGTTCCATAGCCTGACACCTGGATTTTGGCCCAAATGATTTCAGACTGCTGGCCTCCAAAACAGTGACAAACAACAAATTTCTATTGTTCAAACCACTAAGTTTGTAGTAAATATTGTTACAGTAGTCATGAGAAACCATGACTTGTCGGTTTCCTTTTCAGAAAAATCAGACTACTAGTCTTGCCCTGTTTCCATCAAAGAAGGAATTGAATAAAATCCAATTAACCTGGGGATCCAGTTCCCAGCGCCATCACTTGCACACTGTGAGGCACCAAGCAGCTCTTGTTTCTCTGAATCAGTTCCTTTATGAAATGGGTGCATGGTAGCCCTCTCCCCATGGAATTTGTTGAGAGGATTAAATGCAAGATTCCACGTCAAGTTCTTTGTGCGGTGCCTGGTACATAGCAGGTGTTTCAGAAATGACTGGACCATTTGCTAACAATGGTCATGCCATCTTGGAGGGTCACACACATCCCCAAAACCCTTAAATTATTATTTCAGGGAAATTTATGAAATTCCAGTGAACAATGTATTAACATTTTTAAAATTAAATTAATTATTATTATTATTATTTTGGTCCCAGGGGCACTTAATCACTGAGCCACATCCCTAATCCCTTCTCCTTTTAAAATATTTTATTTAGAGACAGAGTCTCATTAAGTTTCTCAGGGCCTCGCTAAGTTGCTGAGGCTGGCTTTGAACTTGAGATCCTCTTGCCTCAGCCTCCTGAGCCTCTGGGATTACAGGCCTGTGCCACTGTAACTGGTGTACTGACATTTTTATACTGGCAGTTTTTGAATGTCGTGGTTAGTTGCAGAGATAGCTGCATAGGAATTACTTAAAGACATGGTTTGATGCAAAACTTCCTGAATTCCACAGGACACTCCTTTATTGAGAATTCAGGAATTAGGGCCAGGAAACCTGGATTTTAAATAAGTAGAGCTGCATGTGGGACCCCTCCCTTAGATCACGATTCTTCTTGTTGTTACACGGAAAATAATTACTGACCTGCCCTGGTGAGCCTGCCCGAAGAGGCTGTGGCCCAGTCTCCACTCCCTCTGGGAGCATCGGAGGCCAGGGGCGCGGGAGGGATAAGCTGGAGACAGCCTCTCCCTGTGGTGGGTCCCATCGGGGCCATTTTTAGGCAGTTGCAGAGAGCTTTCTTCAACTCCCACAAACCCTGTGATGTGTTCCACGAGGCAAGGAAGCAGGACACAGGCAAGAAACAAATAGCATCAAGACCAGTGGAACCCATAAATCTGCAGCAATCACTGTCTGCTGCCCTGATTCCACAGTCAGGATGAGCAATCTCAGCCGCATCCGCAGATCATCCTTACCTTCTTCAGGACAGTCGCTGGTGAGAGAAGGTCATGTTTGGAAAAGCGGTTTTGTTTTGTTTTTTATCTATGTGTTATTTATCACTCTGTTTTTTAATGGAAAAGGCGAAACCCTAACATTCTTGCCTTGGGAAGCACGGGTCTTGGGTAATGCCGAGCATGTTGGGAAAAAGAACTCCAAGGATTTTTCAAGGCATCTGTGTGGCAGGGGCATCTGTTTTCTGCCTGTCGCAAGGCTAAATTAAGAAGAGAGTGAGATCTTTCTGGTCCTCAAGTCTCTGCCTCATAAAGAAAAAGGTAAAGGAGCAAGTTTCTTGGAACAATAGAAAGTTTCACGCCCTGAGTCGGCATCATTCATTTGCATACTCAGTCTCTGGAGGATTTGGAATTTGTAAAACCAGTTTGACGGGGGCCTGAAGCAGGGCAGAAGGGGCTGGATCTAAACGCCAGCATGTGGACTGAATTAAGGATACATGGCATCTAGTGCTGATGGACTGACTTTGAATCCTAGTTCCCTTGTTTCCTGGGTAAAATGCTCTTCAGTTTCCTAATCTGTGAATTGGGCACACAGTGACACCCACCTCTGCCTTTGGATGATTGCGGCAAATAAAAAGGACCAGACAGCATGTAATAAGTGCTCAATGCACATTCATTAGCTATGAGTATTATCTTGGGAAGTTTTCCTCATATCTTTGAGGCTATTTCTCAAGCAAACATGGGGCTGACTCTCCCTGATTTGTGGGATTATAGGAGGGTATTGAGATGGCACATGCTTCAATTCATTACCAGCCTGGGACGCATGGCTGGGAATGAACCAAAGTCAGATGCATGTTCTGTGAATGGGTGAACGTTGCTCTTGTGAATGCCTTTTTGCAAGGAGCAGTGGTTACCACTGAGTTGCTAAGAAATGAAAGAGAAGCGAATCCATTACCGGGTGGAAAAATATAACCTCTAATAATCAGTGAACGAGGGTATCCCATGGGGGTGATGTTGGGGACTATGTGAGCTCAGCAATGCAGAGCCTCGGGTCCCCCTTTTCCCTGCCAGGATGCTGTCTGCCCCCTCCTCTCGGGCTGCAGGGACATAATACAATGCCGTTCTCACAGAGTCAGATTGTGCTTCTTGCTGGGAGGGTCAGTTCGCTCCATGTACTTGTCTTCTTCTAACAGGCTGTCCTCGGCCTTCTCCAGCAATGATTTAATGCTTTAAGCCTCTGAGACTGGAGCCAAAAAATAAAATGGCAGGGAAATCAGACACAGCAAGACACCAGCCATCCAGTTAGGGATCGGGAGCATCTGCTTTGCTCACTTGAAGAGTTTCTTTGGTTGCTTTAGGGACCTTATAGCAAAAAGTGGCTGAAAAATGAAAGCTTCTGAGAGTGTCCAGGATAGCATGAAGGTGCTCCCAGGAGAGATGCTGCAGATGGTTCCTTTTGCTATTGGACACCACTGTCACTGGTGGGATGCAGTGGTGGAAAAAACAGAAAGGACACTCATGCCTCCTTGAAGCTGACTCTCCAGAGAGGTGAGGGATCGGGCAGAAGAAAGTCAAAGGATGAAATGTCACTCGTCACCCCGCCCTGTCCTCATTTGCCTCTAATTAGAGGCACTAGGAAGAAGTTCACTGATGAGAGTGTCAGTTGTGTATTGGACAACCCGCACTTCAAACTCTGTCCTTCCCTGGCACCTGACCTGTTTGACCATAAGCTTCAACTTGGGGGGTGGGGAGGGAGAGCATTGTACTTAGATACCAAATATGCCAAGTGAAAATGAGAAAAAAACATGGATACAGCAAAGGGTGTTAGCAGTGTGTCCTGTCTGTCTTCTGCTAGGGTTGCTCTGAATACCTGACAATTGTAAAAGCACCATCGTCGTCTACCAGAAACTGACAACGGATCAGACTCTACATTAGGTTTTCAAAATGTGTTTCAAATGCCATCCGTTACGGGAAGTGCTGGAGGCCCTGGACCCCATCAGTGCATACAATTATTAAGTGTTAATCAAAAAATGTTTGAGATAGAAATGCTAACTACCCTGATTGGATCATTGCACATCATATGCGTGTATCAAATTATCACACTGCGTTCTGTCAATATGTACAGCTAAAACAATAATCATTCATTTCTCTAAAAAAATTTTTAAAAGATGCTATAACAAATAAATCTGAACATTTTAGAGGGCCCACACAATAAAATTTGCTCTTGCTTCGTGTAAGAGTCCAATCATGTACTCCTGGTAGTATTTACCCCCCAGATGGCATGCACACTGCAGCTTTATCTAGGGACCTCACCTCATCCTGAATCCACTCAACAGAAAGGGAAAGGGAAAGCTGGAGGACCTACAGGTCCTTAGGAGAGCCTTGTTCTGGGTGGGGTCACTGGACAGCTCTGCTCACTTTTCATTGGCCAGAACTCTGTCACGTGTCCATCTTTGCTGCAAGGAATGCTGGGAAATGTAGTTCGGTCACACTCCCAGGAAGAAGTAGCGAGTAGAGAGAGTGTTCTCTGTCTCAGTCAGGCTTGTTATTTCCATTGTGCAGACTGGAAACATCAGTTCAGAGATGTTAAGAGTCTTTATCAAAGATACACAGCAGGATTGAGAGTCAAATCTACATGATTAAACAACCATCGCTGCTCCTGTTAAACTGAAATATTGGAAGTAGGAAAAGTTATTTTCCGTTCATGACGTTGGGTCCTACTATTAACTCTCCAAAGAACACTGCTTCCTGCCCTACCCTTCTCCCTCCCTCCCACCTATACTTCCCTCTCTCTCTCAAATTCTGCCTGTATGTAGAGTACGGCAAATATCATTCCTCTATGAAGCAGAAAGCCTCAGCCTCAAATCCTGTGCATTTGCCTCGCTCCAGACATTGTGGAAAGGACAGATGTGCCTTTCACTCCTCCGCGGATTATTGAAACATCAGCACAGCCCAGGGCCTGGCCCCTGTGGAGATGCGAAGATGCTTTTTTGGTTTGAGAGCGTGACAAGCAGAACATTGTTTTGAATGTATCTCGCCCTGCATATCCTTCAAAAACTTTTGGCTTTGAATTACGACTCCAGATCATAATATTTTTTAAGAAAGGTCCCTCGTTGTCTGTATCTTCTAAAATTAAGTTTAGTTGTGAGCACCAGAGTCTAACGGCAGCTTACGCAAAATAGAAGGGCAGTTCTCTCTCACATAGGAACGTGACGGGAAGATGGCCAGAGCTCATTGGAAATTTCTGCATCTCAGCATCCCCAGAGGCCCAGATTCCTTCCAGATTTTTGCTCTGCCTGTCTTAGGATGTGGTCCATGTTTGCATAATCCAGGTTGCGTGCCAGGATTACACTATTCACCTTCCAGCCAGGAAGAAAGGAAGAAAGAGAGAGAGAAAGAGAGAGAGAGAGAGAGAGAGAGAGAGAGAGAGAAAGAAAGAAAGAGAGAGAAAGAGAGAGAAGGAAGGAAGGGAGGGAGGGAGGGGAGAGGGAAAAAGAAGAATAAGAAAGAAAAGGAAACACAAAGGTTCTGAACTAGCTTCTTTTGGGGAAGATTCTTAGGTTCTTATAACCTAGAGGCTAGCTTAAATTCATGCTCCCATCTAATGGCAAGAGAGCTGTTTCTTTGTTCTAGGTGACCATATATCCAACAAAAATGATGTGTGTCTATGTGTGGGGTTGGGTGGGTTTTGGGTGACGAGGATGGGTGTTGGAGGAAGGCAGTCGCCTGCGGACAGTGTGGTGTTGGCTAGATCTCATGTATTTCCTCTCCCCCCTCCCCCCACCTCACTCCTGGTCTTGTAAAATTTCCTCATCCAAAATGAGAAGTAACATCAGGTGCTGTAGCAGGAAACCTTGATCATGTCCCAAACTAAACCTCGAGTCCAACTGTACAGAGAGCTTGTGTCTAGCACCGTCGAGGCCTGGCTGATTTTTAATTTCTATCAGTTATTAATCAAACAGTGGCCTAGCTCCTCCTTGGCTGTTATTCCTGGCGTGAAGGACTCCCTTTTAAGAAGGAGATGGAGGAGGAAGCCTGGGTGCTTCCTGGGAACCAAGCCCATCCTGGGAACCTCAGCCCACTCCTCACAGGGGCCCACAGGGTCACGCAGATCAGCTGACACTCTTGCACCATAAAATCCCAGGTTGTTGCTCTCCCTTTGTCACCAATGAGGGAGCAGAGATGCAGGAAGTCAGACCATCTTTCTCCAGCTCCCAAGTCTCTCAGGACAGGCAGACCCAGGGCTCCAAAGCTAGTTTCTTGCTTCCGGCTGCTCATTTAACTCCTGGCTACATTGTATCATTTTCTTCTTCCTTTATCCTCTTCATGAATTTCTCGATTTTATTTTCCCACTTCACTGAATCTGGCATTATTGTTTTTATTGTTCTTTTTAATCATTGCATTAAATTCTTACCCCAAAATTTAAAAAATTAATTATCCCTCATCGTTGTGGATTTCCATGTTTTCCCCGTCTAAGACATCAAGTTCTCTGAACTTTGGGACCGGGTCTTTATTTCTGTAACCTTGGTATCTCTTCCCAGTCTTGGCACATCGCATACTTCAATCCATGCTGGAGGAGAGCACACAGTGCATGCCCCCTTCTTCTCTCCAGAGCTAACCAGCAAATGGGAATTCCGTTCCCTGGTGGGACAGTCACTGGCCTGTTGAGCAACCCCTGCGTTTTCTTTGATCTAGCTGGGTGATCTTGGGGGACTAATGAGATCAAGCTGGGCCAGCAGATTTGGTCAGCATCTGAGTCCATCTGAGTGGGATTGGGAGCACCCTTCCAATGCCACTGAGTCAGCCACTCTTGGGCTATCATTTCACTATGGCAATTGAGTCTCTAGAGTGTCACAGTCCCTGCCACCCCCCCATTACACCTCTGTCTGAGATACTCTTATGTCACTCTCTCCCACAATGCCCAGCATGGAGATCTCCCCAAATAACTTACATTTATTGAATATTGTCCCGTCAATACTTTTTGTCTTCAGAATAACTTCTTGAGCTAGAAATTGATATTCACGGCATGTTTCCAAGGAAAAAACTCAACAGCTAAATGGGTACCATGCCTCCCCCAAATGGCAGAATTGGGGTTCGAATTCAGGTCTCCAACCCCAGAGTCCATACTCTGAACCACTTGCTATATGGAGGTCAACAGAACATGGAGGTCAACAGAACATGGAGGCCACGTGGGTGTGGACATCTATCCCTGCTTGGCCTGCTGTCTGGCAATGGATACTTGACCACATGTTGGGTACTAATGACCACAATTGGGGGTGTCCTTGTTAGTGTTAAGCTGCTTTGAAAGGATAATGGGTGATAAGTCAGTGTCGACTGTTGGTTCTGAGGTACGCCTGAGTCTGATTTTCTTCCTCCATCTTCCAAGCTCTCTGTCCACTTTTAATGGCCACCATCACTGAGTCGTCCACCCACAGCAATGGAGCCTCAGAAGTCATAATTGGAGCCCTCCCATTCTCAGCCCTCGATATCTGACCAGGTTCAAAGCTTGGCAGAAGCTACGTTGATAGAATGTCTTGCCTGGGATTCTGGCTGAGAAGGGAGTCACTGTCTTTCCTTGTCTTCATCTGTGACAGCAGAATTGGATGGCGGTCATCCTGATGACCATATACATGGCACATTGAGGAAAGAAAGACACAAAGTTAAAGAGCAGGAAGGAAAGAAAAGGCGAGCCACACTTCTTCTAGGTTCTCATTCCTTTCCTGGGGGGACAATATACATTTGACTTTTCTCTTTACGCAGCCCCTGGAGTCCATTAACTCCAAAAGACGCTCCTCTGTCCCCTGTCACCTGCACATTATTGTCCCAACTTCTTGCACTATGAGCCACTTTTTAAATCCTACTTTAAGATTTTGTCTTTAATTCATAATTCACTTAAAGTTCTCGGACCATGACAAGTGCATAATGACATTCAATAAGTAAGCAAATGCTTGAAAAGAAATCTAATTCTTAGTGTCACCGTGAGCAAATTCATTCATGTCTCAGAATCTCAGTTTCCCATGCTGTGAAATGGAGGAATAGAGGGCCAAGTTCACCAGGTGCCTGTGAAGATTTAAGATGAGACACACAAGGTGCCAAGCATGTGGCCCCGAAAGGTGATGCTGCAGACAGTCCGCCATCTCTAGGGAATTCTGTTCCAGGTAACATCCTTTTTCTGAGTCTTGGCCTCTACCCCCCGCAGGGCAAAACGGTGGAAAAAGAATAATCTGAAATTAGATTTGCCCCTAAAATTCCCAAATCACAATCCGTTTTCATTTAAAGTCTCTCTTCTCTGAGTCTGCAGCTGTGCTGAGGATTAAACAAGGAGGACAGATCTGTCTTGTAAAAAGAAGAGAGTTTTCTGTACTGGTCTGTCAAGATGTCCCATCATTTATTGGTCTGGGTTGGATCCCAGATTCTCTCTCACACCGTCCTCCTCCTCTGCAATAGCAGAGATCCTATTAAGCATGAGCTTTTGGAATTAAGAGAGAGATAGAAATGCATTAATGCGAAGGTCTCTGGTTGCATCAGAAATAACAATGAGTCCTCTTCTTCTCCCCATATACTGTCCTGCATGTATTTTACAGCTGTGCCAAGGAGTCTGGGAAAAGACATGATGGAAGAAAACAGATCGGGGTGGTGTCACAAATCACTGGAAGATGTTTTGGGCTCATCACTCAACAAATAATAAGTCCAAACCTCCTGTCCTTTAGCTATCCCCTGTGAGGGCTCCGCCACCCTGTTTCACAATAACCTTAATCCAACTGTGTAAATTCAAGAAGTTCCCAGGGCTTGTAAAAGACTGGTACAGAGTGGTCCATTAAAATAATTCAGGCATTCAGGACATTTGCAAACAGAGAAGCGGGGGTGGCTTGAAACTAAAGTGCATTGCTTTTGTTACCGATATGTCGGAGGGTGGAAGCCGTGGAACTCAACTCAAACCGGGAGCGTGCACACATTTTTTCTCTTTAATCAGCCTGTTTTTCTCTTGTAAATGAAGCTGAATCTTATAATGGGGTGGGAAAGACACTGGACTAGAGTAAACTTGTAGCATGTTCACTTGTAACATGTTGGAATGATTTTTAGCTGGGACCCAGGTTGCTCAGTCTCTGGAACATGAGGTCATTGGACTCTTAAGTAGGAGGAAATATTTTTGGTTCACAGACCTTAATTCTCTATTGTCCCACCCACAGCAGACATCACTAATCAATCCTTTCATTTTCTCCTGTTGAGCTCTTAAGAGGTGTCAGGATCTGCTCAACCCAGAAAGCCACCACCAATCAAAGAGAGACTCTGAGAAGAAATCATGTGCTATTCCTACAGCACATGATTCCTGATAGACAATTGTACACCATACCGCCACCCGAAATAAGTTTACAGAAGGAATTTTTACTTTTATACCTTTCACTGATCCTCACAAGCTGCCTTCAAAAGAAGTTATTCAGGGTTAAGATTTCCAAATAATAATGTACAGTCAAAAAAATTGTTCGGCCAGGCACGGTGGTGCATGCCTGTCATCCCAGTGGCTCCAGAGGCTGAAGCAGGAGGATCTCAAGTTCAAAACCAGCCTCAGCGATTTAGCAAGGCCCTTAGCAACTTAGCGAGACCCTGTCTCTAAATAACATATAAAAAGGGCTGGGGATGTGGCTCAGTGGTTAGGCACCCTTGGGTTCAGTCCTTGGTCCCCCCCAAAAAATTTTTTCCAAATTGTTTACCCCATAGAATTTTCAAGTAATTGCATAGGAAGAACCAAATGGGGACAAGCTCAGGGTGATCCAGATGATCATTTTAATCAAGGAAGACTGATGGAACTCCTAAGGGAGGCCTCCCCACAGACCTAGGCCCAGTCTTGTCCACTTCCTGGTGACTCCTCTTTTCTTCCGATGGCTCGGGAAGCTATCCCTCTGTCCTCAGAAGGAAAGTATGAAACATGGAAAGGTCTGAGAAGGCTCTGACGCGACACCCTGGGACTCACAAATCCATCTTGGGCCTGGCTCATCCTCCAAGGCGACATCTGGAAGCCTAACACTCGTCCAAAGCAATTCCATTTTGGTCAAAGAGAAATGGTGGTCTGGATGCTAAGAGCATGTAGGCCTGACTCCAGGTCCCACTGATGGGCTCATGTTACTGGACGCTGCTGTAGCTGGCCTGGGGTACCTGTCAGGTCTGTGAGGTTTTCTTCCCTGACAGGCTAGTGCTGTGCTTTGGAGACACCACTTATGAGACTCACAGTGGCCCCACATCCAAGTTGCCATGGTGCAGAATCTTCTGTGATTTGGCAAATGCCCTTACAAAGCTGTCATGTCACAATAAGGCTCACCGTGGTGACAGAGGCAGGTTTGTGGTTGGCGTGGGGAAAACTAGTTGGAACCTTGCTTGCTTTTTCTTTTGTCTAATGTCTACATCCCTCTGGGGGGATGCTACCTGAGATATTGCACATCAGGCACTTAGCACGGTGCCCGGTGGGTGGAAAGAGCTCGGTAATGGAGGTATTGAGCAGATTATTGCAATCTCATCTGAAGTAGGCTCGCTCCTCAAACTTCATCCTGTCTGTCCTTCCTCCAGTGATATGATGATGACGATGACGATGACAATGACCATAGGGTAGCGATGATTTCCCCCATTATCAAACACCCACTGCCTGCCAGGCGTTGTGTTCCTTTTAATGGTTGCAAACACAATGAGAGAAATTTGACTGTAGCAGAATACGAGGCTCAGCCAGCTTGAGTTAACGAGCCAAAGTCCTACAGCCAGTAACACGTGTCGGAGCCAGGATGGGAAGCCACCCCTTTGCTTCAACACTTTGCTGTGCTCTCTCCCATAGGCTCATTTTATTATTATTTATTCCCATATTCAAAGCACACCATTCCCAGGCATGGGGGCGGGGGGGGGGGCTCAGCTGAGAATATGACAGAGAAGATTCTTGCTTGCCTGAAACTTATGCCTTTGGGAAGATGGTCGATAAAGATAGAAAAGCCAGATGACTTCAGGTGGCAGGAAGGGCTTTAGTGTAAACACGGCAGTATGATGCATAGTAATGAGGGGAAGAAGAGCTTTGAAACTGAGTGTGAAGGGAACCCCCCCCCCCAAGAAGGGCACATTAAGATTTACACACAAGTGGTTCTTGTGCAAGGATCGTATCAGACACATGCAAAGGCCCTGAGGCATATTTAAGCAAACTCAAGGCAAATAAAATGGCTAGAGATGGTAAAAGAGATCCTTCGTGCAGCAGATAAATTGCAAAGATTCGCTGCTTCTAGAGTTTGACAAAGAACTTGGTCCATGTGAGAGGGTCAACAAATGGTACTGGATGGATAACTTCTTTTCATTAAACTGGTCTCGTGGGGAGATTTGAATTCATTCTTTCCTATTCAAAAAGCAGTTTGGACTTGGAGAAATCAAGAAAGTTTATGAACAAGGAGCAAGACCTGGAAATAACTAAGCAAAGCTCAACTGAACTCACTCACACACTGAGTATTTATTGAATGCCTACTTAGTTCCCCCTTACTTCAGGTCCTTGAAAGTTAAATTGTTCTGTCATTCCTCAAAGATGAAGAAGCTTTCCTGTCCACAAGCCACCCCGAGCTCAGGCAAAAGGCTCACATCTCCCAAGTGACTGCAGACAAACATGACCCGGAAGTCCTCCAAGTAGCTGGTTTTGTGGTCGAGGAGGTTAGCTTGAGAGCCCGTGCCCTGGATCCACCACCGCCTGGCTGAATAGTCCTGAGCTACCCTTCCCCTTTTAGAGATGCAATCCCTCACCTGCACTGTGGGGACAGCAGTCACATCTCACTCATGTGATCATGCAGGGAACTCAGCATGGAGCTCACCCTGTCAAAGCCCAGCTTAGAGCGGATGTGAATAAGCTGGCATATATTATCATTACTTACTAAGGTCATTGTTTAGATAATTTTGCTCCCTGTGGGAGCCCCAAAGAACTCTGTCCTGAAGGAAGATCATTGCATTGGTTCCAGCTTCTAGTTCTGGCTCGGATTCCCGACTTGCTGTGTTGTCTCAAGCAATTTCCCTCATCTGGGCTCCGAGAACCATGACCGATCGCTCAGCTCCCATGTTCAGGTCCCTTTATGGAAGAGCATGGACACCAGGGAGGGCTCAGCTTCCCGCACCCTGTCAGCCTTCCCTGGTGGAGTCAGACTCCAAGTAGCCAACCCAGCACCGCGATGCTGTGTATATTGGCACAGGCGAAGCCCCCACGTGGTGACGGTGACGTCAGAACAAGCTTCCCTCTGCCCACAAGTCAGCTTCACTTCTGGAAATCAAGCAGCTGACTGAGGCCAGGTCCAGAGCTGGCTGGGAGCTGGAGCCCAGAGCGGAGCCTGCGCCACATTCCATGGCGGTGACGCCCGGTGATGAATGAGCTGCTCCTGACGGGGAGGAAGCTCCTGCAGGTTGTGATGACCTTCCTAGAATGTGTCTATTTGACACATTCACAGAGAATGTGAAGGCAACAAATTCACAGAGAAGAGAGACGAGTGGAGGGAGGGAAGCGAAAGAAAGGTTATTTAAGAACAAAAGCATCCTCTCTGGTCTTCCCCAAACTCATAAAAGTCTAATAGCAGAAGATCGTATAAACACATGGAGAAAAAAGGAAAGTGATCAGAGACTGACAGGTCCCAGGGAAGAAGTGAGGCCAGGAAGCAGGTTTCTCTCTATCTTAGTGCTGAGGCTCTTGAATTGCTGCTGAACCCATGTGGCACATAATAAATGTTCAAGCAATACCTGCAAACTGAATGGCAGGGAGAAATCTTCGTTGACGAGGCTACCAGGGAAGGCGTCACTTATTACATGTTTTCTAAAGAACTAGGAAAGAGCAGTCTGAACACTCTCCATGCAAAGAAGTGATTCAATATTCGAAGAGATACAAAAGCTAATGACTTGGATTTGATCATTACATGTGTGTGTGTGTGTGTGTGTGTGTGTGTGTGTGTGTGTATGATGAATTTTCACACCATACCCCACAAATCTGCCAACGGTTATGTGTCCATTAAAGTTAAATAAATAAAATTTTCAAAATTGTCAAAAGACTGGCGTATACTTTTTCCCAAAGAAAACATAGAAAAGGCCAACAGTTCTACGAAAGGGTACTCCCCAATCCCTCATCACCAGGGAAATGCAAATCAAAACCACCATGAGACATCACCTCACCCCCATTAGGAAAACTGTTATCAAAAAGGATTACATATAGCCGGGCACGGTGGTGCATGCCTGTAATCCCAGCACTTTGGGAGGCTGAGGCAGGAGGATCTTGAGTTCAAAGCCAGCCTCAGCAATGGCAAGGTGCTAAGCAACTCAGTGAGACCCTGTCTTCAATAAGTCACAGAAAGCAGGCTTAGGAATGTGGCTCAGTGGTCAAGTACATCTGAGTTCAATCCCTGGTACCCCCGACCCCCCAAAAAGTATAACACGTGGGGCTGAGGTTGTGGCTCAGTGATAGAGCACTTGCCTCGCATGTGTAAGGCACTGGGCTCGATCCTCAGCACCACATAAAAATGAATAAAATAAAAGTATTGTGTCCATCCACAAGTAGAAAAATATTGTTAAAAACAAAGGATAACACATGTTGGTGAGAATATAGAGGAAAGGAACTACTTAAACTCTTGGTGGAAATGTACACTGGTAGCCACTGTGGGAGATAGTACGGAGGGTCCTCAAATAACTAAACAGAGCTCTGTCCTGTGGAACAGCCATCATCTTCCCAGTGTCCAGTCAAAGGACGTGAAATTGGGTTCTCAAAGCAATGGCTGCACTCTCGGGTTCATGGCTGCATTTTTCACCACCACCAAGATGCAAAAGCAACCTAATATCCTTGAAGGATGAACTGATAAAGAAAGTGTGGTCTGCCATTCGTGGCAGTGTGGATACACCTGGGACGTGGTGGTGAATAGAGGAATGTGGACCCAGAGGGACAAATGCTATGTGAACCCACTTATAGGAGGACTCTGAAATAGCCAAATTCATAGAAGCAGAAGAATAGACTGGTGGTAGCCAGGGGCTGGGAGGGGAGGTATTGGCCCAATGGTACCAAATGCTTCTTAGTGGTACCGCTTTCAGTTGTGTGAGATGAACAAGTACTAGAACTTAGTGCCTAGAGGTAACTGTCCTGTCCTGTATACTACAAATTTTCTAAGCAGGTTATTTTATGGCAAGTGTTTTCATCGCAATGATAATAATCATCTTAAATCAGGAAACTTTGGGAGGTGATGACTATTGAGGACAGAGATGTATTCGGTGATGGTTTTATGCGTGTGTTCTCATCTACAAACTCATCGAGCTGTATCAAAGGTGTACACCTTTATGTATGTCAATCCTACTCGATTGACTGGTTTCATAAAGGAAGAAAGGCAGAGGCTACATTTAAGGAGAAATCTCTGCTCTGTCTCCTCAGGGTTTTGGTTTCCCACAAGGCAGGATGATTATGAAGCTCCCTCTTTAAAGCTCTGAAGGGTAATGGAGATATTTCCCTGGATCACCAAATCCTATCCAAAATATGTGTGTAGGAGGAGAAGCAGATGAGGCAAACCAAGAGAACCTCAGAACTCTGTTGCTGCCATTGGGAACCCTGATCTCCTTGCCAGTTGGGCAGATCTCTCTTCTAGAAAGAAGCCTGCTACCCTATACACACCCAGCCATCAGCCAGAGACTTCCGACAGCATCCAAGTCCCAGACTACTAATCTCAGGAAGAAAACGACTCTAAGAATTATTAGAAAGGCGCTGGTCATGGTAATAATATTTAGGAAGTAAGACTAAAATAATATAACTTATCTCACAAAGTAGAGCAGAGCATTAAGAGCGGCCAAAGAGCTTTCTGAGTTTGTAACATATAAAAGCAACCATGCCATAGTATTTCTCCCCAAATTCCTTCATTCTCATGGAGCCATATTCTACTGTCTCATTCTACTGTGTGACTCCAAAGCTCCTCTCGTTTAAAGAGGACGGTATGATTCCTTTCCTTGAAATCTGGGGAGGCTTGTGACTTCATAAAAATTAGATTCAGTGACGGCTACAGTAGGTGCTCTGGAAGACCTGGGCAGGGTCATTATCCAAGCAACCTAAGTTAGTGGTTCTCAAGGTATGGTCCCCGGACCAGCTGCAAAAGTATGATCCAGGAAATGGTTAGAAATGCAGATTAACGAGTCCTTCTTTCACATCTCCTAAGACAGAAACCTGAAGATGGGGCCCAGGAGTGAATGTGTGTTTTAGGAAGTCTAATCTAGAGGCAAAGCAGGGTTGGAGAACTATTGCTGCGAAACCTTGGTTCTCAAAGTGTGGGCCCTGGGCCAGTCGCACTGTGGTCTCAGAGTATAGTCCCTGGGAGCAAATGAGATCACACATCTTCTGTCCACCCCCAGCCCTGGGATCTATGAGATCAGACTCTTCATTGTATCAATATGTCCATCCAGGGGATTCATCTGCAAGTCAAAGTCTGAGAAGCACTGATCCCAGCCAATGGTTTTCACAAAAGTAGTTGCTCCTGAGAACCACGTGGAGAGAAACTGTCTAACTTACCTCTAGGGATCCCAGCTTAGTTGGTCTGAGGTCTGGCTCAGACATCCAGATTTTTTAAAAACTCTCCCCAAATGATTCTAGCATGCAGAAAAGTTTGAGAAGCAGAGGAAGCAGCATCTAAACTTGCCCATATAGCCCCCAAGGATGGGTGTTTCCCGGACGGGGACCAAGAACGTCAGACTGTTTCTTGGCACTGTTGCTGCTACTGTCTTTACCTGTCTTCAGTCAAGGAGGGAGGCCTCCCAAATCAAGGGCTGTCAATCCATCGCTTGTCAACAGCCTCAAATTCGCTGAAAATGCTCGAGGCCCAGGTTCAGAGGGAGGGCAGGGTGAGGGAGCGGTTTTATTACATAAAGCCTGCATTCTCCGAGCTGGGCGTTAATTAATTTCAAAGCAGCCTGAGTGATGGGGGGGGACAGCAGCGTGGGTAATAAAAAGGGCTTTCAAAAAGTCCCACGTGCTGGTTGGAATGCTTTCTTCCCCGACCCACCCGATTGCCATCACAGAGAAAGGCCAGCCCGCACACATCACACCTGTGGCTGGCCCCAGCCAGGCGTGCTGACCTCAGAAAGATAACCTGTCCTCTTCCTGGTTTGCAAAAGGAAATTAGGGGACAGGAAAAGCAGACAGCTCAAGCAGAGAGACTTTGAGCAGGACCAGAGAGAGCAAGGCAGGGCCATGGAGAGGGCAGAGGTGAGGGAGGCAGAGAGAGCCAGGACTTCAGAAGAGGCTGGGTTCCTCCATGGCAGCCTCCTCACGTCTACTGCTGGCCCTTTCGGTCCCACCCACTCCTTTCTTCCTCATCCTGGCCCTCCTCATGTCACTTCCTGTGACTGATGATGTTTGACCCTGCACCCAACCCGACTGGAGGTATCACAAGCCTATCATGGTCAGCTTCTACCCATAGGTCAGATGGCTACAAGCACAGGAGGGCCCTCCAAAGGCAGGTTCTTGAGTGACGACCCTCCACCCCAAAGCAGAAGCTTTTAGCCACTTTCCCTGCTAGAATTCATTACATGAGGACATTTTAAGTAAGACTCTACAGAGCTGGGGTTGTGGCTCCATGGTAGGGCACTTGCCTAGCATGTGTGAGGCCTTGGGTTCAATGCCCAGTACTTGATTTAAAAAAAAAAAAAAAAAAAAGCAGACATAATTTAACCAGGTGCCCTTGAATCTCCTTTTCAAACATGGCCTTTGGAAATGTCTAAACAGGTATTTATTTATAATTGACACATGAAAAGCAATGCTATGTTATTCATGTATTTCTCTTTTTTTTCCTTATTCATGGCTGCATCTTAATTGACTGATCTGCAATTTTTATAATCAAGGGAATCATCTATTTTATTCCCAAGGAGCATTCCTTGCAAGATATTTGACTCTTTCTCCAAGTTAAATCTCCCTTCGAAGTCTACAGATCTGGCTGCCAATAAAAAAATTGCTCCAACTGATCGAGCAAGTTTTCCCGGCTTGCATTCCTTTCTACCCCCTGCCTCCCCCCAAACAAGGAAGACCTAAAAATATTCTGAATGGTGACAGAATCTTCAGAAGTGTCCAGCCTCTAAAATGGAACTATGGGCAGGGCCATGCTGATTTTAAGGGAATGAGCCCTAAAATTGCCTACTGAAACCCGCATTCGGGGCTTGTTAGTCATTATTAAATGGCCTGAGCCACATTTCTTCTTTTATCTTCCTAAGGATATGTGGGACAATCCCAGCTTTTAGCAACTCAAATTTTCCAGGCATCTGTCCTCCACAGCATACGCAACAAAAGAAACAAGCACATACTTGACTCAGTATTATTAGGATGTGGTTTGGTTCTGTTTTATTTTTTCTTCTGTAACTCTTCTCCCTTCCTACCTTGAAAGGAAAGATTATTTTAACACCAAGTTAAATCAGTTCAAGTAATGTCTGCATGCAAGGCCCTGTTTCCCATGGTATGTGGGAATCCCTAGCCACCTAAATTATGCTTGTTCATTTTTTTTTTTATCTCTGGAGTGCCAAGAGGAAGAAATGAGATTGAGGCTACCCAGAACACTGTGTTGGGAAGGATTCTGATGTCCATTCTCAGTGGGGAAAGTACACATTTGTCTGTCTTTCTTTTTTCTTAATAGACAAATGTTTGCTGAATGGATAAATGGAAAGGGAGGGGAGATGAGGAAGGGAGAAAGGGGGGAAGAAAAAAAGAAAGGAAGGAAGGAAGGATTGACTGAGCGGATGAATCTTTGAGCTCTAAGACCCACCACTTGGGCAAGAGGAAATGAATCAGAAGGCCGTGGCTCTCAAGTGAACTTTTAGAGCAATATGAAACCCAGATGGTTGCTGGAACTTGCCCCTCTCTGTTTCGTCCCATTTTGAAAGTTACAACGTTGGTAGGATCCCCATGGATATTATTTATTATGAGCCATATTTTGCCCCGTTCTGCTGAAATACATCCATCACACATGAAAGTCAAGGAGGCAGAATTGCTGTAGACTGAAGGAACCTGGAAGGGACGTGATTCTCAACTCAAACACTTGGCTACAAACGTGTCATGGATTCAGTAAGGAGAAACCCAACCTGAGTCTGAGAGGCATGTGGTAACAGTTCATCAACGCTAGTTTCCTGACTTTGAAGGTGACAGTTTTGATGACAGAGGTAAATAGCCTTGTTTTAGAAAGTACACTTTAAGTAGCAGTGGGGGGCTAAAATAAAAATTGACCACAAATGTAGATGTGCATCTTCCCTTACTCCTGCCAGTATGAAGATGGGATTTTCCTCCAGCAAACCAGCTTTCCTAATAAATACCCCCCCACACACACAAAAAAATAAATTAGTAGACACACATGTGCAGAGGAGCTGAGTTAATCTACTCACAGGCAGCTTGATGTGCAAAGGAGAAACTTCTCCATCCCCATGGAATTTTCTGGAAAGGGAGAATCATGCTTCTTAGCCGTTGAATCTTGCAGCAAATGAATGGATTTACAGCGTTGTGTGGTCTTAGGTCTCAGAATATTCTGAGTTGTCACATCCTGAGTCACTCATAGAAATTTTGTGGTTTTCTTTTTCTTTTCTTTTTTAACCCTGGAAAATAAAGAATTCTGGGCACATTTCTAAAATAGTAGCTTACCTATCGTAGCTTACTATGTTACCATAGTAGCTACACCTGTCAAAGTTTCCAATTCTTCGAAAGATGTGCTTTTAAAAAAAAAAATTACCCCAACAGGAGAAATGTCCTCAACCCACGGTTCTCAGGGTCAGGTTTGCATAAGGAAGTTTCGGTGAACAAATAGCTGAACAGATGCCGGAAAACCTAAGACTTTCATTTGAGTAGAGGAGAGGGATTTATTAGACCACTAGATTAAAATTCCTGTATTTAAGACATATTTCACAAACACTTAATGGGGTTTTCCCACCCGTTAAGAGCCAACCAAGGGCACAGTGTTCTATTTTAATAGGGGCAGTAACTCCATTTCATTTATAGACTAAACTGACAGAAAGAAAAAAAAAATCCAAGGGCAGTTCTTGCCAGAGAAAACATGACTTAATGCAAGAACTCAGGCAACGTATTTGAAAGAAAGGTCTGTCTGTACCCCTGGCAATTTCTTTTCCTTTTTTTTCTATTTTTGGGCAAGGGTGGCCATTTGGGAGAAAAAAAAGTCCTGTGGTCGGTATCCAATGAAGTTAACACTTCTGGGGCAGGACCTCTATTACATGCAGACATCATGCGGTATAACCAGAGAACAGCCTACTTACACATGGAGGGACCCGGCCGAACAGAACATCCTGCTAAGAGTCTCAGCATTTGGCTGAGAGATGTTCCTAAAGCAAATGATCCTGGGAGGGGGACAAAGCCAGGAGGAGTAGTGGGATCTAGTTTTCTACCCCAGCGACATTGAGCACTTAAGGAGAGTCACCACTGAGAGCCATGGAATCATGTCTACAAAGGGGCCTCGAAAAAGGGGAAAAAAATGGATCCATCTGCTGGTATCAGGAACAACCTAGGTATGGCATTTATTTTTTTGGTTCAGAGATATTTTGAAAAATCTGTATTAGAACCTTTAAAAAATGTGAGTACCCATCACTAGTACTATTTCCTAAGGAAATAATTGAACAATATTTTAAAACAATACATACTTTTATTCACCAAGCAAAAAGTACTGGAAATTATCTAAAGTGTTCATTGTATGGGAAATTGGTTAGAGTAAATCCATAGGTGGCATATGATAGAAATTTTGAGAAGAATATACAATTATAAGTAGGACATGGAAAGATGTCCCCAATTTATTAAACTAAAAATGACAAGATTTTTTTTTTTCTTGCTGTACTGGAGATTGATCTCAGGGCCCTGTGCATGCTAGGCAAGCACTCCGCCACTGAGCTGTATCCTCAGACTGCTTTTAAATTTTATTTTGACACACAGCCTCACTAAGTTGCGGAGGCTGGCCTCAAATTTTCAATCCTCCTGTCCCAGCCTCCTGAGTAGCTGGGATTACAAGTGTGCACCACCAGTCCAGCTTAAAAGCAGTTATTTTTGGTGCATAGAGTTACTAGAAGATAAATGTGCCTTTGCTATACCTGTCGTTTTTTTTTTTTTTAATTGTTCGAGTTTTTAAACACGTTATAATTAGAAACATCTACTCAGGTATTTGCAGTAAAGGAAAAGTCAGTTTCTTCCAAATACTTCCCAGTATGCTTTTTCAACCCCAGTACAACCTAGATGCTGAGTTGGAACACGCCCTCCTTCCAATCCAGCTCTGCCGTTTACCAGCTGTTGACACGGGAAAGCCAGCCAGCCAGCGCCTCTGAGTCTATCCTTCATTCTGTTACGTAAGCACGGTTCCTTTCTTCCCAGATTGGCGGTGAGGGCTTATGCGAAGCAGTGTTTATACAGGGCTTGGTGCTCAGTGAAAGAGAAACGAAAGTGAGCGCCAGGGTTTTCTAACAAGTACAGTGGACAGGATCAAGGGACCCAGCTCAACCAGACCACGCGCCACAGACGGGGAACTCAACAAAGGGGGACCAGAGGGTTTCTAGCCTGTGGCTTGGCACCTAAGCAAGTAGAAGACGTGACATGTTTACCTAAAGCACCTGCCTTCCAGTGAGGATACTGACACCTGTGATTACTAACGTATCTTGAGTCCCTATTACATGCTGGGCATTTTTTGAACCACTGTACTAGGCTCTCTGGACTGTCCAGAATCTGGACTGATAGGGGTTAAAGGTCAGGCAGCCCAGGGATGAACCACCATCTAAATATGCAAAGTCATCCCCACCCCCGTCTGAGCACAGCCAGATTGAACAAAATGTGAAATCCTAAGAATATTTTTAAAGAAATGTAGTTAAAAACACTTGCTTATTAATCCAACCTGTTCTCTGAGCACCACCTCTGAGCTTTGCTATGTTTGAGAAGCGCCCTTCAGAAGTGGAAAGGACTTTAGGACTCTTTCTGAGTCACTGAAGGTCCAAGTCATCATTCCTACAATGTCATTTCCTTTATTCTTAATTTTCTTACCCCTAGCACACAAAGGGGCTCCTTCTTCCAAATGCCTCCTAAAGGTCTCTCTTCAACCCTGGAGGAAACATGTGCCCACTCCATTCCTACATTCCCTCCCAAATTCTGTCTCAATGAAGCTAAAAATCTTATTGTCTGTGTTTTCTTCAAGGAGTTGACAGTTCAGGATCTGACTTAGGTCTTTATTCCATTTCTAGTTGTGAAATGGTTGCTTGGGTGTATGCATATGCCCAAACTCTTCAAATTTGCATATATTTAAATATATGCAAGATATCCATCGTGCTCTTAATAAAGGTTGAATAAATAAGTAAAGCTGAATGACCCATGGAATAAGAAAAACACCTAGGAAGTCTTGATCTTCATTTTTTGGGATGTGATTGCTACTAAAAATATGAGTCATAGAGAAGTCAGCTGCTCTATTTCTTCTGTATTTCATCAGATAATTCTGCCCCGGTTACTTATTCTTGCAAGAACAAAAATAGTATGCACGAAATCTGTCTTGTTGCTGCGTCATCTTCTGGGGGGAGTGTGGTGATAGAGGTATGAACTCTACCAAAGCCCAGATATTTAAAAACTTGAAGGCATCTTCATAGAAGTTTAAATGATGTCAATTGAAGGAAAGACTAAACCGTAAAGAGAACGTGGACATGTAATTTCTAGATATCTCAGTTCATACATGGAATCTGAGACATCTTGTCACGTTGCACAGCTTGAAATTGGCCATCGCAAGGTGACTAATTAGATATTCTTGGATGATAACATTTCAGAGGGTTGATAACACTGTGGACTTCCTTATGGACGTTTTTGTGTGTGAGGAGGATCCAGAAAGTATGGAGTTTCCTACTCTTGTGACCAGAAAATGCCTCCATTTCTTCAAAAAAAAAAAAAAAAAAAAAAAAAATCAGTGAGAAAATAGCCCATGGACATAGACTTCAGAGCTCTCATCTATTTTCAACCAGAGTGGCCTTTCTTTAATATCTTCTACATAATTGGAGTTTGACCATATGGCTTTCCTTGGGAAAATCTTTCTGCTGCTAAAAGTAGAGTGAAGAACACCAAGATAGATCATCTCAATGGTAAAGTTTTTAAAAAAATCACATCCTATTTTCAAGTTTAATGGAAAAACTGGGCCAAAGCATTTTTAAATTTTTTCCTAAATTTTTCCCTTTTGTCCTTGACACTGAATGAAACCAGGATTTTGTATCTTTTCAGTTTATAAGAAAATAAAAAGCTCTTTCCCTCTCTCTCTCTCTCCTTCTCTCTTTCTCTCTCTCTTTTTTTCTCTCCTCCTGCCTCTATGTGACTACTCCCAGGTAAAACCACAGCCCATTTGCACCTGCTGAGGGTTTCAAGGATGATATTGTAGGAGGGAGTCGTCTGTTTATCCTTACGCCTATTTCAGCGTTTATAGACCGAGCCCTGGTTTCCATATTTCTCTGAATAGACCGTTGCATAAACACCATGCATGGCTTCGTGTAAACCAGCAGCTCTCAACTCCCTGTGAACATCCAAAGCTCCTGGGAGCTTTTATAAAACCTAGGTTCCCAGGCCTCCTGCCAGATCTCCTGAATTAGAATCTCCAGGAGTGAGTTCTGGGCCCATTTAAGAAACAGCAGCACCAGATCAGCTTTCTCCTCCTGTCTCCTGAAATCCCACGAAGGCCAGCCTCGTGGAATGAAGCTGGCTTCAGTCAGCCTGAAGAGCAGCTCACCCTCCACTTAGACACCAATGGGGAGGAGCATCAGAGAGCCTGGGAGAGGCCGAGTGTGCCCTTACCCTCGTGCATGGCCTCTCAGGGTCAGCACACTCTGCAGAGCACGATTCTGGGTCTCTTGCTCTGTGTTCCAATGGACAAGGTTCCTGGTGAGAAAATTCTGGTCTTCCGAATCAGCATCTCTCAAATGTGCTCATCCCATGTGATGCTCCATTCCGGAAACTTGAGATCTGCGGTCAAGTTCAGGACATGCTATGAATACCTGCCCCTCCACTTTAAGAGCCATGCACTTGGGCTTTGTGGAGTCCTGCAGTCGAGCATTCTGTCCACTGGGTGATCTGCGAATGACGTCTTTGGCTATTAATGTCCCTATCTGTGGCTGAGGGGCACACTGGCACATGCTGATCCAGACTGTGAGCTGCTGGGTGTAAAGTCCAATGCTCACCCTGATTCCTACTCTCTAAATGCAACTCAAGAGAGAGAAATTGCGAGGGAGAAGACGGGAAAAGGGAAGACAGGTTGACCAAGGGATTTGCAGCGCGATAGTAATCAGAGAACTTGAGTGTAATTGCTTGTGTTATTTCTGAAAGCGTCTGAGCCAGGCTGGTGGTCTGACATCCTAATTAGTTAATGGGCACAGGAGGGTTTTACATGTTTAGAAATGAAGGCTTATAGGATCAGCACTCAAAGACACTCACATTTTTTTTTTTTGGTAAATTGGCATTTTCTCCTAAGATCCTGATTCTCAAACTTGACTGTGCCTCAAATCCTATGCAGGATTCACTAAAACACAGATGGCTGGAACCTACTCTCAGAGATGGATGCCCCGTTCTGGAGCAGGGTCTGTATTTCTAACAGGTTCCTGAGCCATGCTGATGCTGCAGGTGTGGGGACCCCACACTACCTGGGCCATTTATGGGACCATCATTTATATGCATAGCTGCAGGTTTCCAGCTGGTCCCATTGGTGGGTATGTCCGGGTGTCCACCGCCCTGGCCTTGGCTGCGTTATACCCACTGCTTGGGAAGCAAATCCAGCTCCAATAAAAGAGAATGACTTGAGGAAGAAAGACAGTGTCCCCAGAGGCCTCGCTGCCCATCCTGACCTGCTCCCTCCTGATCTGGTCAGATCCTAGAGCGCCTTCCACCTCTCCCACCCCTGACCCGGAAGAACTCAAGCCCTCTCCAGCTGGGCCAGCTCTCCTTGCCCAACCCTCTCTACCGCTGGCCCGGACACTCTCTGCAGCCATCCCTAGAATTCTTAGAGCTCTACCATTAAGGCTGTGGTTGTCCCACCCCTGACACAGTTCAGGCAAACAAATGGGATCTTAGGGGTCCCAGTGAAGGTTGTTGATGTGATTCCCGTGCCTCCCAGGGGCTGCCTTCCTGGCTTGGTCACATGTATCAACAAGACCCAAAGCCACAGCCACTGGAGGAAATCCCAATCTGCGGAGAGGAGCGGAGCTTGGTTCTGCTATGCTGTACTCAAGAAGCACACCATGGTCCCTGCAGAGGGACCCTATTGTTAGGACCCAGTGCTAAACAGGCCAAGGAGCTGTGGGCTCAGCCTGGGAAGGGGATGGAGGTTGCTTGAGCCTTTTTCCCTTGGAGGTGCAAGAAATCCTCTCCATAAATCAAGAAAATTAAATAGCATGCAGAGCTCAGGGGTGTTACTCAAACCCCTAACTAATCTGGATCCTGGAGTAGATGAAAAGGCCGCCCCACCCAGCAGCCCAGAAGGAAGGAAACTGTGTAGCTCGGCAGGGTTTGGCTCTCTGAGGCCCCTGGAGGAGGCTCTGCCTGGTGGGAGCATGTCTTGACACTTTGCAATCCCAGGACCCAGAACATCAGAGCTGGAGAGAGGCCCAGGCTGGAGGCCTGCCTCCTCCTGCAGCTTCCATGTTCAGGACCCAGAAACAGACCACATGGAGAGAGGAAGGCTGTGCCAAGAGGAACGAGGCCATGAGCTACCCACGGACTCCACAGACCAAGCAAACCTCAGGTGCCCACTGCAAACCCGCAGGGAGAAGCTGGCAGGTTGTCTGACTTGGAGACTCACGAAGTCCTGAAGAGCAGCCATGGAGACAGGGGAAAGTTCCCACAGAGGCAGGATCCATCTCTAAATCAAACCAGCAGGCCGGAAGTGTGGCTCAGGGGTGGAGTGCTCGCTTAGCATGTGGAGGCTCTGGGTCCCATCTCAGGACTGAAAAGAAAAGAAAAATAAATAAAAAAGCAAACAACAAACATGCATTCTTTCCTATCATATTGTTTTGCAAACCCATTTACAACTTTTTGTAGAGTTTTGTCAAGCATTTAGAACCAGCAGATAAACAACATGGATAGAATGAAGACCCTACCATTCAGATGAAAGAAAATGCCTTTAGCTAGGCATGGTGGCACGCGCCTGCAATCCCAGCAACTTGGGAGGCTGAGGCGGGAGGATTGCAAGTTTGAGGCCAGCCTTTGCAACTTAGCAAGGTCCTGTCTCTAAATAAAAAATGAAAAAAGGGGCTGGGCAATGTGTCAAGGGCTGGGGATGTGGCTCAGTGGTAAAGCGCCTGTAGGTTCAATCCCCAGTACCAAAAATAAAAAGAAGAAAAGAAAGAAAGAAAAGGGGCTTCAGAGTTTTGAGCATTTGTGAATCAGATTGTCTGATTCAACCGCTCAATTCTGCCTTTGTAGTCCACGAAGGCCACCAGGGGTGACACGTAAACCAACACACTCCCATTTACAAACACAGAGGTGAGCTGCACGTGTGGCCCTCCGATTTCAGCCTGCTCCATACAGCTGCTAACACCTGGTTTTAAGTCCTCCCACATAGTAAGTGCTCAGTAAGGTCAGTTATGGCTGTTATTGTTATATAGTCCAAATAGCTCTCACATCACGTGACAAATGGAGAACAGTGATTCTCCAACTTAGGAAGATCCACAAAATTTGTTAAAAATGCACAAATGACCCCACCCCTGAGAACGGCCTTTTTAAAAATCAGAAGTTAAAATGGGCACTCCCGGGTGGCCCCTGCTGTGGAGCTGGGTGACCATGGCCAGAGAAACAGGAAGCATTTGCTTAGATGAGTCATAGGCTGGATGGCTGTCACTTGACCAGGGTCCCCAGCAGGACAGGCCATGGAACCATGTCAGGAGGTCCTTGGAAGGGACAGTGGCTAAACTGCATTGTGGAGTGTTTAGAGCAACAGACCTGTTAGGAAAGCACCGGCCGAGGGCCCGCGGTCCCCTGGTGAGCTCTGGTGTCTCTATGCCCCACACTGGAGAGGAGAAGTGAGGGGCTGAGTAGGTCTCCCCGGGATCAGGGTGCTGGTTTCTGAGTCTGTAATTGTGTTGTTGAAACCCAGAACCTAAGCAAGGCTAAGGTGGGGCTTCTCCCAAGAATGGTTTCTAGTGCATCTGCAGCACTTGGATTTGTTACAAATACACATTGTCAAGTAGTCTGTCCCTCAGACGCAACAACTCAGAAACTTGCAGGGAGAGAGACTCAGCAATCTGTGACTTAAGTCCTCCAGATCAGCAATGCCCACTTAAGTTTGAGAACTAGTATACAGGGAATCTCTTCCACTGTTTTTAAGTGAAGAAGCAAAGCAACAGAGAGGTCAAGCAGTTTGTCCAAGGATGCACAGGTAGTGGATAGAGAGCTGGGCTCTAACCACATTGTTCAAGGTTTCTCATCAAGATCACTGGGGGCGGAGGGGGAGGGTGCCCTGAAATGCAGTTTCCCTGGCTCTCTCTAGGCCTACTGACTCAAGATGTCCTGAGATAAAACCCTGGGAAATGTATTTTGAATAACTGCCAGGTGATTTTAGCTTTTGAGAATTGTACCTGAGCTCTAGTTGACTAGAATCTGTGTTCACGCCTCTTTCCACTGCTCAGTTTTCTGTATGCCTCTCATTTTCTTTCCTCTCTCTCATTCGTTGGGCCTCTCTGAACAACCAGTGAGTTGTACGTAACAACTTCTTTTTTTTTTTTCTGCATGGAAACCAGAAGAACCCAGGGATGCCCTGGGTTCTACCTTTCAGCGCTTATGCCATTTAACAAAAGAAAATTACAAGTTACCCACAAACATGTTTATTGTAAGCATTTCAAACACGACAGAATTTTATAGATCCTTAAAGAGTAAAAACCATTTTTCTTCTGATTCCTCCCAAAGCCAGGCCACCCCCAATTACTGTTAACAGTTTAGTGTGTAACTCTCCAGGCCTCTGCAACTCTTGTTTAAATTCATACTTGTGCATATACCCGCCAAAGATAATTCAAAACAGAAAGGGGACCACTCTCTTCTATCATACCGTGACATGGCTCACTTCATCGGATGTGGTGTACCTCTGTGTGCGGGGTGGTTTTTCAGCACACAGAAATACAGACCGTTCTTGCCAATACCGTATTCCATTTCTGGAAGTTTCTGGATTGATGTAATTTGTCACACATCGATGGAGCCTGCTATTTTTCACCATTACAAACGGCATGACCCCAAAGATCCTGTTCATATACTTTTTGGAATGTGTGTTCTTTAGAAAGGTGGGTTGCCTCAGAGAAGAAATACTGAGGTCTGGCTTCTTTGCACTTAATACCTCTATTGCTTTCCAGGGAGGCTCCGGGTTGGAGCCTATGGCGTGAAACTCAGCACAGCATTTCTAGAGGAGATCTCTTCCCAGTAGGAAACCCTTGGCAATTTTCACAAATAGGGAAACTGGTCAGTTTCCCAGATTAAGCGTGGATCATGGCAGAGCCTGAGTTCCGTGTTCTTTGTCTCTTATTGGTGCCATTTTCTGAGCCCCACCCCACCCCCACCAACCCCGTGAGATTTAGCCTAAACTCCACCCAGGTCCCTGTGACTCAGTCACACACTCATCCCCGAGTCATTAGAGGATGGAAATCATGAGTCAAAGTCTGGCGCTCACCCAGGGAGTGACAGAGCACGTCCAGAAAATCAGGGATTCCCCATCGTGCCAAGGAGGGCCGAGCAGAGACGGCCAATTCTCCATGGTCAGGAGGGGGATGTTTCCAAGCTCCAGGCTGCTGGGGTTGGCAGAAGGGCCCGTTGCTAGCGGGGAAAGCTGGACATCACAGCAATATGAAAGAATAGAACTGTCCTCGAGGCAAGATAAGGATCAGAGCAGAAGT